>APFE031478493.1:22050-50747 GCA_000404065.3 Pinus taeda | reverse complement strand
GAGAGGGGCATGTTAGGCCCCTATACTACTAGGGTAACCCCTTATTGTTATTAGTACAACCCCCTTATTATATTGATGTACCCATGTAGTGCCCATATTGTTACTATTGTGCCCCATAGAAGCCCACTATTGTTATTATTATGCCCTTACATTATTATAGTTATGTCGGCTCTGATTATATTATGATACCTTAGACCCCTATATATAGAAAGGAGATCTTTTCATTTGTATCATCCAAGAATTATTCATTTGTGTAATGTAAAGGAGGTTGCCCCCTCGAAGAGGCTGAATTCTAAGGCGTTCAACTATCTTTTCTATCTTTTTGTGAGCTGGTTTCATAACATTTGTCCTATTGTATATCGTCATGGAACATCGTGGATGGTGTTCCCCTTAAGGGGGATGGGTTATAATGACCCCGATCATTTTGAAAAATATCTTAGTATTGTCGTGGCTTTGACACAACCCTATATATAATGAAGAGGTGTCACTTATAGGGTTATATAAATATTACCTTAATTGTCTTTGTATACATATTGAAAATAACAATTTTACCTATGACTTGTGCTCTTTTATGTTATACACGTTAAGTAAGAAGCATAAGCCATAACGTTTATCTAAAAATGTGACTGTCATTGATCAACACATGTTGTAGTATGGAATATTTACAAATACATGGTTAAAGGATAACAAAAGATGCATTTTAAAAGGCTTGAGGCATTAAGGGCTTGGTAGATAGGTTTGTTGAATTTGGTATAATCCCAGACATAGATTCACCTTTTAATGCATTAAATAAATCCCCTTGTATGGGTAGGGGTAGACACTATTAAATACTTTGTTTAGAGTAGGGTATTTTAAGAGTATTTCCACTAATCGCTCAAAATTCGGACTATGAACTCAAAAAGTTATGATGTCCAAAGTATGTGTGTGAAACATGGAGTTTTCTGCAATAAACAATCATTCAAGGAGAATCATGGAGGTAAAGGGAAGGAGTTCGTGAGTGAGGAGCACACAAATATTTTTCAAGAAATTGGCACATGGAAAAGAAGATGCTTTACCTTGCATTATGTGAGTTCTAAAACCAATTCAGGGAAAGAGACAACTGTAACTTCTCTATTGGTCCAAAGGGGCTGAAATATAACTACCTGGAGTCAGCATTTGGACAATAGAAATAGGAAAGGGAAAAAGGAATAAGGGGGGAGAGGATAAGTTAGGGAAGAAGGGGGGAGAGGATAAGGTAGGGAAGAAGGGGGAAGGGTTCGTAATAGAGGGATTAAATTTGATATAGTAGAGGGATGATGGGGGAATGTGTGGATTCCAGCAAGGGATATGCACTTGACTCTTCCTTCTACCCAATAGTTGCGGTCACAGTTCATGCTCTAGATATCAACTCCATTCTTACTACAACTAAGATATGAACTTGGTTCTTAGTCTTTGTTCACCTAGCTCCATCTATCCCTATGTCCTTTTATTAAAATGGGGTCATGTTTTCATTATCATAATGAAAAGGGTGGCTCATTTTTCTTGGCTAGCAGTTTCGATATGATTCTTTTGGAATGATTGGTTTATGTTGCTAATAAAATAAGGATTTCATTGAAATTTTGGTTGGTTTAGCTAAACATGTGAACTTGTTAATGTCTATACTTCTTAAAAACATCTAGATTGCTTAATTTATGCTCTGGTTATGCAATGCTCTGTGTGGAGAACACTTGAATTTATTAATGAGGATTTCGTTCAAATGGTAGCTGGTTTAGATAAACATTTGAACTTGCTAATGGTTTGTATTATTAAAAATGTATGGATTTCTTAATCTATGCCTTGGTTATGGAATGCTTTATGTGGAAAACATTTGAACTTGTTAATTCACAAACTTAACGAAGTCTGCTTATGCCTAGATCACCCAGACTAATTATGCCTTGATTTATACATTGCTATGTGTGTGTTAAAACATATACATTTGAGCAACATATGAATTGCTTGAGATTGTGTGAGACCTCAACGAGGGATGAGAATTAAACCCCAAACAATATGTGCTCTCTGATCGCAATGTGTGTGGGTGTATCAATGTAATAGCATCACTTAACATCAAGGGAATTAGAAAGTAGTTGTTGGGAATGGTTGCAAAAGTGGGTGGATGCTCTTTCCTCCAGAATCCCTTAACGACTAGTGGGTGGAGGTTGTGAAAGCTACCCTAGAATAGTCTTCTTGTTAGGTATTCAAACCGTAGAAGGCTATGGATTCCCTATGCTTGGTGGAGCTACTACAGAAAAAAGCACATGATGGAGGAAAACCTATGGAGTCCCTAAATTGAGTGAGGGTGGGGGTCCTCACCTATGGATCCCCTCAATGGCTAGTGGGTGGAGGTGTATTTCCTTTAGAGTCCCTGGACAAGCCTACAATAGAGTACCTTTTTTCCAGAAAGGTGGAGGTCAGGTTAGGCCTTTGGAATCCTTGGAGTTCTGGTCATTGGGACAATCTTCATAAGATAGGGGGTGACAACTGCACTTATAATTCTGTTAGTGGTTGGGAGGATAATCATTGACTAAGTTCTAGTGCCCATCCTAATTTCCATAGCATTGAGTGGCTTAGTAATGGTGATACCCAAATGTGGTGAGATTGTTTTCATGATACTAACTTCCAAGTTTGTGTGTAACTCCTAATGTGTATAACATACTGATGTGGATTGATGGTACTATGTCAAGGTTGAAAAATAGAACAGTGTGTGTTTAAACACTTTCTGCTTCTTTATAGACCAATATCATCTCACTAGATTAATAATTCATACACAATATGACTATACAACATGCAAAACTACTATGCATTCGCAAGAAAATATTAATATGTGCATGTCATAGCCTACCCTTGTAGCTAATCCCAGATTTCCTTAAAGTTGAGCTTCTAGGTAATACAATGATGATTTGGCATTCTAAAGACCTTATGCATAGTACCTGTATTGTAGCCACATGACTCTTGTTTTGTTAGTTGTGGAATTGTCATTGTTGCAATAAGTGCTAGCCAAGATGAAATGAAACGTTCTCAAATGCAATATCTAGTTTCGTTAATGGAATATTTGATCATCATTATTTGTTTTATAACCTAACTCATGTTGTTTACCTTAGTTGAAATTTTCCTAGATAGTCCACGACTTGGAAACCAAATGGGGATGTCTAGTTGGTGGAGAAAGGGAGTTGTTGCATGAAATGGTATCCCATGCATAGATATTGGACTTGGGGATGGTGCATGCCATTTTGGTGGCATATTTGGTATCATAAGACAATATTGTTGTTCTAGCAAACGAGTGGAAAATATGATATGATCCTTTAACTTCAACCTTGTGTCATAAGCCTTATGGAAGTCACGGTTCTATTCTTATAAATGCTGCCACATAAGACCTATAAAACCTAATTCTATTTTTTGGTTAAATGGTTAGAATGGCATCATCAACATGGCATGGTTTTGCGTTAACTACCAAGCCTAAAAATGAAACAATGACTCGATGGGACTTGAAATTGATATGTTGAAGATTAACTATAGCTCATGATTTTCCAAGGTTTGTACCATTTATGCATAATATACTTCCTTAGTATTGGATTATCAATTTGTAACAAACATGTAATAATTAGAATAGAGCACCATTGATACTAACTTGAGTGCTACACAAGAAGAAAATTTGCATCTATTCAGATATGCAAGACTCTGTGGCATGCACAGGCTTTTCTCTGGCACCTCCTTGTACTAATTTTGTTGTTATTATTGGCCATTATTTTTTTATAAGCAAAGAAGTCACATTCCTTTTCTACTTCCTTTGCCTTTAGATTAAATACCTATGGGATAGGATACCCCTTTGTTCTATGTGAATGATATAACCATTTTAAGGAGAGTAAATGTGTCCAAACAGTGGGGCTTTAGGCACTCTGTATGTGGTGAACATTAGTTATTTATTATTAACTTGTCAAAATTAAGCTCATATCACAAAGCATTTATAACATAAGTCTAGATCATATTACCAACCACCTATGTACATGACAAAACAACAACTTCAACAAATATTCGATTCCACAATGAGGCAAATTGAAGAATGAAATATTGACAAAACCCTTCAAGAAAAAACACATCACCCAAAAGGATGTACCTTGAAGAGGAACCACAAGATTGAATTGTCTCTTGGAGAAACACAACAACACCTCAACTTCCCCTCAATGATTCTTTATGATTTTTTCATAAACTCTTTAACCAACATCAAGGTGGGAAACTTTTCTATGTTTTAGAGCATTTGGATAACTTTGGAGCAATATAAGCTCTTAACGGTCTAAAGAGTTTATTCAGCAGTGTAAATTTGCATAGATAGTAAGAATAATAGTTTTGTGCCATTAAAATTGAGAGCTAGACATTTGTGTGTAGGATGGACTCATGCATACACAATATGTTGTGGATGTGGTGTAAGTGAAACAACAAGTTGATGTATTCAAGTTTAAAGCATATTAACTTTATTGATGTTCAAGAGTGTTCATCATCTATGTAATTATGGGTGCACCAACAATTAACACTATAAATACCAAGTCAACATTGATCATTGATCAATCTAAGACAATAAATTCAAGGGCAAGAAGCATGATTATTATTAGACAAGTTAATCATGGTCGCTTTGTGAACCACACATGTCACAATAATAGAGAAATATAGAAGATTAAATATGTCTTCATATGTTGAAGATGAAGATAGTTAGCTTGTAGAGGTTATAGGTATGGGAAAATATATCCCTAAATATTGAGAAAAGTGTTAATTAGTCATAGATTTTACATTTACATTTGGCCATAAATCTATACGTCAACTGTTAAGTGAATCCTAGGTTGTACATGCAAGATTTTGTTGTTGTGGCATTCAAATCGTGCCCATAGAGTAATTCAATTTACATCCCATTGCACAACTTCATACCTTTTCTGAGGAATTGACAGTTAACAATAGTGAGTACAACTTGGAACTACAAAATTGGCTACCTCATACTTTGAAAAGCCCCCTCTCATCCCAAAACAAAATTGGTCCAAGCCATTCCACAATGTTGTAACACATGACCAACCCTTTTGACGAAAAAGAGCTAAAACTCAATTTCAAGTACAAAATGACCTAGGAAATTTTTTAATGCTTCTTTAAACTGTTACCAATGCCTAATCAACATTTGGGAGAAATATTGACAACCCTAGAGGCTACGAACCTTGTATAGAGTAGGGGATTTTATGGGTATTTTCCCTAATCTCTCAAAATTTGGTCTATATTAAATTTTAATCTACCTTTCAACTCAAAAATTCTAATGTCCAAAGTCAACGCACAAAACATGGAGGTCTACACAATAAACAATCATTCAAGGAGAATGAAAGAGGTAGAGGGAAGGGGGTCGTGAGCGAGGAGCGTGCAAGATATTTGCAGGAAATTGGCACATGGCAGAGAATATTTTTTACCTTAGATTTTGTGGGTTATAGAACCAATTCAGGGAAAGAGACAACTATAACTTCTCTATTGGTCCAGAGGGGTTGAACTCTAACTACTTAGAGTCATCATTCGAACAATAGAAATAGGAAAGGGAAAACAGAAGAAGGGGGGAGAGGAGAAGCTAGAGAATAAGGGGGAAGGGTTCACAACATATGGATTAAATGTTCTAGAAAAAAGGGATTATGGGGGAATGTGTGATTTCCAGCAAGAGTTAAATGCACAGGTCACCAAAATATGCACTCGACTCACCCTTCCGCTCAATAGTTGCGGTCACAATTCATGCTCTAGACATCAACTCCATTCTTACTACAACTAAGGTATGAAATCGATTCTTAGTTTCTGGTCACTTAGCTCCATTGTGCTACCCCTCTGTCCTTTTATTGAAATGTAGTCACATTGCCATTATCATAATGAAAAAGGTGTGCCTCATTTTTCTTGGCTAGTAGCCTTTTTATGATTCTTTTGGAATGATTAGTTTATGTTGCTAATAAGATGAGAATTTCATTGAAATATTAGTGGGTTTAGATAAAAATATGAACTTGTTAACGTATGGACTTCTTAAAAACATTTGAATTTCTTAATTTATTCCCTAGTTAGCCAATGTTTTATGTGGAAAACTCTTGAACTTGTTAATAAGGATTTCACTGAAATGGTAGCTAATTTCGCTAAACATATAAACTTGTTAAAGGTTTGACTTATTAAAAATGCATGGATTTCTTAATTTATGCCCTAATCATTCAATGCTCTGTGTGGAAAACATTTGATCATGTTAATGCCAATACTTAATGAAGATTGTTTATGCCTAGATCACCTGGACTTCTTATGCCTTGATTTATACAATGCTTTGTGTGGGTTAAAACATATGAATTTGTGCAAAATTGCTTGAGATTGCATGAGACCTCAACCAGGGATGAGACTTAAACCCCAAATAATATGTGGTCTTCGATCACAATGGGTTTGGGTGTATCAATGTAAGAGCATGACTTAACATCGAGAGAATTAGAAATTAGTTGTTGGATATGGCTACAAAAGTGGGAAGGCACTCTTGCCTCTAGAATCCCTAAATGGCTAATGGATGGAAGTTGCATACCTATGGCTACCCTAGGCTAGTTTTCTTGCTAGGTACTCAAACTACAGTAGACTTCGGATTCCTTGTGTTGGGAGGAGCTACTAAGCAACAAGCACAGGGTGGAGGAAAACCTTTGGAGTCCTTGAATTGAGTGAGGGTGGAGGTCCTCACCTCTGAAACCCCACACTAACTAGTGGGTGGAGGTGGCTTGCCTCTGGAGTCCCTGGACCAACCTGCAATGGAGTACATTTTTTCGAGAATGGTGGAGGTTAGGTTAGACCTTTGGAATCCTTAGAGTTTTGGTCATTGGGACAATCTTCATAATCTAGGGGGTGACAATGGCATTGGAAGTTTGTCAGTGGTTGGGAGGAGAATCATTGAGTAAGTCCCAGTGCCCATCCTAATTTCCACCATGTTGGGTGGCTTATTAACGATGATACCAAAATTTTCCTAGATTGTTTGCATGATACTAACTTACAGGTATGTGTATACTCGCAATATGCATGGCATATTTATGTGGAATGATTCTCACCATTGTAGTACTATGTGGGGGATGAAAAATAGAACAACGTGTGTTTAAACATCATTTTCCTCTTTATATACCAATATACTCTCACTAGATGAATATGTAATATGACTAGACAACATGCAAATATCCTATGCATTCTTAAGACAATACTATTATGTGCATGTCATAACCTACCCTTTTAGTTGATCTGGGTTATTTAAAGTTGATTTTCTAGGTAATACAAAGATCATTTGGAATTCCAAATACCTTGTGCAGAGTACCTACGATGTATCCACATTACTCTTGATCTGTTACTTGTGGAATTTTCATTGTTACACTAAGTGCTTTCTAGGATGAAATGAAATGTTCTCAAACATGATAGCTAGTGTTGTTAACATCATATTTGATCATCATTGTTTGTTTTATAACCTAGCTCATGTTGTTTACCTTAGCATAAATTTTACTAGATAGTCTAAATGACTTGGAAACCAAATGGGGATGCCCAGTTGCTGGAAAAAGGGAGTTGTGGTATGATAGGGTATCCCATGCATATATATTGGATATGTGGATGGTGAATTCCATTTTGGTGGTATATTTAGTCTCATAAGCCGATATTGTTGTTCTAGAAAATGAGCGAATAATATGATATGTTCCTTTAACTTCAACCTTGTGTCATAATCCTTAAGGAAGTCATGGTTTTGTTCTTCTAAATTGCTGCCACACAAGACCCGTAAAACATAATTATATTTGTTGGTTGACTAATTAGAATGGAGGCATCACCATGTCATGGTTCTTCCATGGCTATGATACTTACAAATGAAACATTGACTCGATGGGACTTGAAATTGAGATGATTAAGATTAGCTAGAACTCATGAGTTTCCAAGGTTTGTACCATTTGTGCATAATATACTTCCTTAGTATTGGATTATTAATTTGTAACAAACATGTAATACTTAGAAACAAGCACCAAGGATACTATCCTAAGTGCTACACAAGAAGCAAAGTTGCATATATTTAGGTATGCAGGACTTTGTGGCTTGTGCAAGCTCCACTCTGGCACCTCCTTGTACCAAATTTATTGTTATTATTGGCCATTCTTTTTTTCTAAGAAAAGAAGTCCCATTCCTTTTCTACTTCCCTTTCCTCTAGATTAAATGCCTATGGGAAAGGACGCCATTTTATTCCATGAAAACGATATAACCATTTTAAGGGGAGTAAATGCATCCTAACAGTGGGGCTTTAGGCACTCTACATGTGGTGAGCATTAGTTACTTATCCTTCACATGTCAAAATTAAGCTCATATTATGAAACATTTATAACATAGATTCGACTTATATTACCAACCACCTAAATATGTAACGAAACAACAACTTCAACAAATATTTGATTCTACAATAAGATAACTTGGATGGTGAAAGATTGACAAAACCCTTCGAAAAAAAAATACATCACCCAAAAGGACATACATTGAGGAGGAACCACAAGATTGAATTGTCTCTTGTAGAGACATAATAACACCTCAATTTCCCCTCAATGATCCTTTATGATTTTTTCATAAACTCTTTAACCAACATTAAATTCTACGAATTTTATACGTTTTGGAGCATTTGGACAACTTTGGAGCAATATAACCTCTTAACTATCTAAATATTCTATTCAACAATGTAACTTTGCAGAAGCAGTAAGAAGAATAGTTTTTATATTTTAAAATTTAAAGTTAGACATGTGTGTGTAGGATGGACTGATGCATCCACTATATGTTGTTGATGTGGTGTAAGTGAGATATCAAGTTGACGTTGTCAAGGTTAAAGCACATTAGCTTTATTGATGTTCAAGAGAGATCATCCTCAACATAATTATGGGTGCACCAACAATTAACAATGTAAAGACCAAGTCAACTTTGATCATTGATCAATCTAAGATAGTAAATGCAAGGAAGAGAAGCTTGATTATGATTGGAAAAGTTAATCATGGTTCCTTTGTTAACCACTCATGTCACAACAATATATGAATATAGCAGAGTAAATTTATCTTCAATATTGTCTTCATATATTGAAGATGGAGATAGTGAGTTTGTGGAGGTTATAGGTATGGGACAACATAGCCCTAAATATTGAGTGAAGTGTTAATTAATTATAGGTTGTACATTTGCATTGTGGCCATAAAGCCATACGTTAATTGTTAAGTGAATCCTAGGTTGTACATGCAACATTCTATTGTTGTAGCATTCACATCATGCCCATAGACTAGTACATCAAGTATTAAGTGAGCGCTAGGTTGTACATGCAACAATTTGTTGTTGTAACATATGTATTGTATTTGCAATAGTTTTGGTAAGTGAAGTAAATATCTTTTTTGTTAATATATTGAGAAATAATTGTGTGAATGTGAATTTTAAGTCTGTGTTACAGGTACATGAATAGTACCCTTCTTCATTTAAAACATTGTGGCATTGACATGTTGAGTTTAGGTCCATTTCATTTCCATCCAGGGTGCACTATGCACCGATGCAATAAAATACGTTGGTTGGGTAATTTTTGCTAAGAAAAAAAAAACAAATACAAGTTTGTTACAAAAACCAAGTCCCTGCATATATGTATCAAATTTTTGATACCACATCCTTCATGAATCCTTCAACCCATACAAGGACTTTTCAAACTACATACTAACTCTTCCTTACCATTCACTACAAATCCTTCTAGCTTCTTCATGTATATCTCTTCTTTGAGATCCCCATGTAGGAATTTTGTCTTCACATCCATTTATTCTACCTTAATAAATGGTAGAATATAAGCATGTCTTTGCTTGCTTTTTGTTTCTTCTACTTTTCTGTGGAATCCAACTTTCCCCCATAAAACAAACAACTTATCAAATTATATTGAAAATCATATATGGCCTACATCATCAAATAGATTATATCCAACTTTATTGAAATATGCATAGAGGTGAAAAGTAACAAGGAGTAAGTACTTACTTATTTTCCAAACCAATAGATGACAAGTATTCTTCATTTTTTGGGATGTGTTCTTTATGAACACACTTGTATTCTGTCATGTTTTCATCATCACTAGGGTCAATGCTTGTTTCAAGAACTTTTCTTCATAACATTTATATTGTTCTACATTTCACGTTAAAAAAATATATATTCTCATAAAAAATACTATACTTTGAAACAACTATTTGCAAAGGCACAAGGTCACCTACAACAAGAAAGGTTGGATATAAAAGATAATGGTGGAAGTATTAAAGGTAGATATTTTCTCAATAGGGGAAACAAAAAACTTAGAATGTGACAAAAAAATTTATGAACAATAAATGTTACATGCAACCATCATCTTCAAGAAAAAGAAATAAACATAGATTTCAAGTACCCTTGTAGGTGTTTCAATGACAAACTATTTCATCCCTTTCAATAGAAATATCTCATCAACTCACAGGGCTTCCATGGTAGTTTTATAGTAGTGATTAGGACTAGAATTATTGTAGGTCCTCCTATTAGTGGATCTAGGCATGATGTATTAATATTGGACATAACGATACTTTTCTTAATCTTTTTGCAATCAAGAGACACATTCCAACAACCAAAAATTACGCTTAATGATATAATATGATAGCCATGTTGGTGGAAAATTGATATATGTTGATGGAAAAAGTAAATATCCATTCTATGATGAATATGCCATCCATTGCAAGAAAAATAGAACAATAATAAATCATTCTCAAACCTAATACTAACACGTCTATCATACATACATGAAACTCAAATATTTCATCATAAAAACTTATTAAACACTCCCAAATTAAATTACATGTAATTCTTTTATAAACTACAAATGGATACATAATTGGTTAGTTCAATAGGTAATTTTCTCATGATGCCAAAGCTTAAGGGTTCTCAAAAGGTAAATGCCATAGAAATAAAATTAAATAGGTCAATTATGGTGCTCATCATGAACCCTAGCTAAAAGTTTATACATCCCTTTTGCAACAACAAGAACATGAAAGAAAAGCATGAATTTACTTAAAGAATTAGCATATGTTCACATTACATAAATTTATGATCTCAGGTCAATGGTCTATGCATTAATGGTATCTACTTCTCTATTAATAAAAAAAGAAGCGCCATAATGGAATCCATCTTTCTAAATCAAATTCATAATGTCTTTGAAAGCCCAAAATCATGTTGTATGGACTTTGTAAGGAATCATCCTAGATTTATGAATTCACTTGGGTTCCCACCCCACAAATTACCTCATTTACCTCTTACCAAATGATTTGATTGAACTGTGTCCATTTTTTTAGATGATTAAAGGACAATCCCCACTAGAACAATGAGGCTCAACATTTTGTTCTAAACAACTATCCCTTCCCAAAATATCTCAAGTTATACACTAAATTCTTTGATCTTACCACCACCGCCATCATCTCCTCATATTGGTGTGCCAAAAAAATCCTTATCAATTCCCAAACAATTCCCTCCATGTTGGAAACTTCCCTTCAGATAGTGGTACTATTGTATGAGGCTCATACCATTAGATTCAAGGCATGTTTTATTTTCTAGAAATTTTAAAGAGAAATTTGCATGCATAATATCAAATATATATAAGGTATAATATTTCCTATCAATGTTAAAGACATTGCTACTTTATCCCATGGCCAAAATAATAAAATCCATTTCTATCATAAACATTTATTCCATAAATTTAAGGTGACAAATCATCGTCATGATCATTTGCATTGCAATCAAGATCACAATCATGATCAATTTTTTTTTTACAAGCAAATATGTAGGCAAATCCATGTGAAGGGATCACTGCATCCTGTCACCTTATTAGCAAAGCCTATCCCTAAGGGTGTCGAGGAGAATTGACCTCGATACCTCCCATTAGTGAGGTGATTTAGCGACAAGAACTCGACCACTTGAGATAACCCTTAGAGCTAACAATCATGATCACTTGTGTATGCATTTGCTTGATTTTCTTCAATGTCCTCATACAATACATTCTATGTACCATGCATTATATTAATTGGGAATCAATTCTTCTTCTTCAAATACTCTATCAATATCTTCAACTTCTTCTTTCAATGTTTCTTGTAAACTATTACATTTCCTTTCGACCATTATATCAACATATTTCATGGATTTCCTTTCTTAACGAGTCTCTATTTGAATGACATAAGACCATCCTGGGCTTGTTACAACATCAATTAAAAATCCCTAATTAATTTGAATAAGGGAAACATATGGCTCATTTGTCTTCAATAAAATTTGAAGTGTATTTGCACGTACAAATCCATACTCATCATGTTGTATTACAGATGGATCGATCCATTTATAGTTTAGTAATATAAGACTATTTTCACCATACTCAAATTGAATAATTTCTTGTATTAATCCAAGATAAAATTTCTTTTCAATGCCATGATGAAATTCAATATTCACAATAAAATCACAATTTTCCTTTCCCGGGTCCCTTTCTTCCACTATTTAATGATTATCATAGGCCTGCATCCCACATAAATAAGAAGCGCATATATTTGAAGGTCGTGAAAGCTCAATTTCCTCGATTGTTATATATTGACCTTGTTGTTGTGCATCATTAATGGCATCATCAATCTAGTCATCAAATTTTTGAAAAGAACCATCTCTAATATTTAAACCGAAGTGTATGTTTCTGATATGGATACATCCATGTTCGAATATGTTCTTCGTATTTTCTACATAGAATGTGAACATACAAGATAGTAAGAATGATAATAATTTATCTATTAAATGAAATTAAATAAATAAATTATCATGTAGATAATATTTCAACTATGCCACTTATTGAACAAGGATGTGCTCAGAAGAACATAGGTATGTATCACAATTCTTTCCTCATTTGATAGCTTGAAGCGATGCCCATTTCCTTCTAATACTTCATCTGCAACTCTCTCATCTTTGTCATCATCCCATACATGTTGATTGACATCACTAAAATCCTTCATAAATTTTGTGTAAAATCATATGGCCTCCTACATTAAATATCCCTCACGCATGCTACCTTCTAGTTTTGACTTATTACGAACAAAATTTTTCAGAACCTTCATATACAATTCTATAGGATACAACCATCTTGTTCTTATCAGGCCACAATGCTCTAGCTTATGTTCTATATTTATAAGAAGATGCATAGAAATATTGAATATTGCTGGCAGAAATTCATTCCAATAAGCAAAGGACTTCAACAACCTCTCTCCTCAAATTATCAAAGTTTGAAGGATCTAACACATACAAACTCATTCTCTTTAATATTAGGTTGAACCATATAATTGTCAATATTGGCCCCTTTTCCAAACTTGATATGGATGCAGTAGGTAAAATATCCTCAATTATGACATGTTAGTCATGGGCCTTGAGGCCTCTTAAGCTATTATTGTCAATTTGGCTTATATTATTACTACTTATATATCCAATAGGAAACTGAGTCTGAGACATTAACTTTAAGAATTGTGCATATTGTTCCTTTTTCCACACATAAGGAGCAATAGGTTTTCTATATTTTCCATCACCATAGTTGTCAACCCAAATATTTTTATGAATCTTTAGTTCTTGAAGTTCTAGTCATGATTATGTTATATGATATGCACCAAAAAGAGTTTCTATAATAGAAAAAACATATATTTTTCTCAGTATGGATAAAGTCAACAATATGTCTAATGAATATATGCTTAAATTATGGCACCCTATAGAATATGCACACTCGTTTTACACCACTATCATTAAGTGAATCATTTTTACTACAACGAATGCCACCATTTTGCATAAACTGCATTCTTTGTTCTCCATTCTCAATAATGTAATCACTTGTTATTTCCAATGGTACTTCATGATTTTCCTCCTGACCATTGAAACATGAATTTTGATGACGATATGGATGCTCCATTTTTAGATAAGCATGATGTCCATAATAAATGCACATGTAAAATACTTGAGCGCCTCACAGAACCCTTAAAGATGCAAACCAAAATTTCATGGTATCCATGAACATTAAGACTAGTAAAAGTGCCATATGTAGGAAGATCATGTATCATAAACAAAAAATAATATTTTAAGGTGAATTGGATTGAATTACCATCCCTAAAATTTTGAATTAAAGTGAATTGGATTGAACTACTATCTTTCCACAATTCTACTAGCTCATCAAATAATGGCTCTAAATAAAAATAAATTATATCTTAAGTCACACTTTTTTCCCTGGTATAATTAATGAAAACATCAAGAAAAATGGTTTGGTTGCTAACCATGAAGGAAAATTATAATTTATTAAAAGCACTGGCTAAGTTTACCACTTGGTACTCTGATTTGAGAAAGGGTTCACTCTATCTAGAGCTAAACCCAAACTTATATTACGAGGATCTTGGGACAAAGCAACTGATTTATTGTCAAATTCCTTCCATATCTTAGAAACAACCACAAATCATTGTTTTCAATCAGTGATCTTATTTTGTGCATGTCATTGTGTGATCTTAACAAAATATCGACATCTATACATTCGAAGCAACCGTGGGAGTAGCAGAAAGTGGTGAAGAACCTTTCTAGGAGATGAATTTGAATTCAACCATCCTCTATACCTCCCTTCTTTATGTTTTGGACATTCAGTCTCACATGCAAGAATTTTGTG
The DNA here is from genome assembly GCA_000404065.3 of Pinus taeda. Lineage (NCBI taxonomy): Eukaryota > Viridiplantae > Streptophyta > Pinopsida > Pinales > Pinaceae > Pinus > Pinus taeda. Next base: position 36,019 of record APFE031478493.1, on the reverse strand, counting down.
AAATAATACACAACCATTCACACATGTGTGGATGTTTTCATACCCTAACCCTATCTTAGTGATTTTCACTTTACATGTTCTTCGTTTTGTTGGAAATGTGGAGTTAGGTGGTAAGAAATGATGTAACAATGCCAATAACTCATCAGCACTCTCATTCGTCCAACAATGTATTGCTTCCAGGTTAATAGTTAGAAGGATTGTTGTCAAAAGACTTAAGTTGCAAGTACCATACATAGAATTTGAAGCATCGTCCATCAAATTCTTCCATTCATGCTTGAAACCATCATTCAACATTCTATCAACTCCAATCCCTTCATTGAAGGTTCTTACCTCTTCATTTGTGTTTGTTTCTTCTTCATTTATGTTTTATGCCTCTACATTTCTCATGCTATGCAATTCTATCCTATTTGGATAACCATTTTTAGGGAAAGGGTTTATATCGCTATGATCATATTTTATCATATGTTGAAAAATCACACTTACCTTTCTCATCTTCCCATCACGAAAATCATTACAAGGACATGCATATTTAAGCAAGCTCTTCTCGTCATCTATTTTCTCATCATGTGCATGGTATTTATATGTTGTCATAATTGTACATTGGCTCATCTTAATTTTTTTGCATTCAAATATGAAAACGATATGTTAACTCTTTACTTTAAGCTCTTTTCAAAATCGTGGTAGTAAAAGAGAAGTTCCAAATCCCAATTGATTACAAATGTCATATTTGTGCAAAATTTCCAACAAAAAAAAAAAAAATTGTAGGAAGAGAAGACTAACACATTTTTTAACAGTGTGAAGACATCCATATATAACAATTACAAAATCAAACAACAAATGAAATTCATATTTGTTGTTCTTTCATGCCATCCATTTTTGTTGGTGTTTATGTGGTATTGGTCAAAAGTGATGAATTTGATGGACCTAAGACGAATAACACATCCTACACTTACATCCAATCATGGGGTTTTGCCTTGTGTATTGACCCTAAATCTTAGTGTTTTCTTCCTTATGGTCATTTTCTATATTGTTTGACATTTTAGAACTTAAAATCTTCCATTAAAATCTGCTTTCAATATATGTAACTAATGTTCACTACCATATCTTAACTACTGCTAGGTTCCTAAGCTTAACTGCTATGAATTTATGGTCCATAAACCTTTGCATGTCAACATGAACCTCTTCATTGTTGTCGTTCGTTCCTGGAAATCATTACAAGCATGCGTCAAGAATAAGACCAGTGGCTATAGGGACTTTTCATGTGAGTGTTAGTTGCCATATTTCTTACAGTCAATTATTTCAGACTTCTAGCTCTATAACTAGCTGAGAGAACTGCGTTCCTAGTGGTGAATGTGCTTTTCTTTGACAATAAAAAAAGTTTCTTAAATTATGCAATTTATTCTTTTAATTATTAAGAAAAATATTTGTGTGAGTATTTGTTAAAAAAAAAAAACCTTGCAAGGACACCCACTTCTAGCACTAAACTTTATGGCATTAAAATCCACAACACCTAACTTGAAACCAATATAACTACCAAATCTAAGCAAAAATGATCATATACCAATTGGCACAAGAAGAATTTTCAAATTTCCTAAAGACTAAAAATTTAAATATGCCATCATAGCAATGAGAGGATAAAAATTGTAGTGAAATCAATTATAGAACATATAGTTGCAGAAGTAGAATACATAATCATAGTTACAAAAGAGATTATGGTTTGAATGCTAGAAAAATGAAATTATGGAGGTATTGAGAACCAAAGTGAAGACATAAGCACCATGATGCATAGTGAAAATCCATGGCAAATTTTAGTAAGGAACAAATTGGATCCAAGTTGTGTTTGTGCACATGTGGATTCTGGCACCATTGAATAGAAGATCAAAATATTGTTTGTCTTATATGTATACATTTATTTAATGTTTTAAACCAAAAATCTCTCATATTGATATTCTACATTTTAAATCCATGTATCGTTTCATATCTATGATAATTTCCTTTCTTCACAAAAATGTGTACTACTATATTTTTGGAATTGCCCAACTTTTGAACAATTTTACCTAGTTGAATCAAATATTTGGGTTCATATACCTTAGTGTATTTCTGTTTGGTCACAAGATCAACAAATTAAAGAGTGTTAATACAAACCTAGTTATATGATAAATAAAGGGTGTTTAATATCCACACCAAGGTTCAAATCCTTATAAAAACACATTTTCCTTCTCAGGGAAACATATTAAGTGGTTTGGCCTAGATGCAAGTCCCTAAGGTTACTTTGGAAGGATAGATATTCCTAAAAAGAATTCCAAAGAAATATTCCTAAGCCTTTAGGAAGGAAAAATTACAAAGGGAATTACTTACTTGTTCCATTTGTTCATGAAAAACTAAGTCTCAAAGTGTTGAAATGAACCATGAAGTAATGAATATTGACCAAGAGGGAATATTGTGGAAAATTGTCATTATATGCAAGATTGAATACACAAGTATACTTTGTTTTGGGAATCAAACTTCATTTTAAATCCAACTATCATGTGAAAGAGAAATGGTTCTATGTGAATAGAGAATTCACTCTTGAAGCAAATAGTTTGTTTCCTCTACATTTAAATATTGTATTGACAGGAAGAGACACTTAATGAGTATGGGAAGTTTGAATATTGGTTGTGGATGATGCCAATTTAAACCATCAGTGTTGAAATTTATAATATAATGATATGCCTAATGTATCATAAATTGAACTCGTGAACTATGCCTAGATCATAGTGAGAATATCCATTGGTATACTTTAGGTTATTAGGATACATAAGTGAATAACATGAAATTGTTGGAATAATGTATTGGCTTAGATGTACTCATAGAATCAAATGGAGTCTATCACACGATAGTAGGTGAACCTGTGAAACCAATTGGTGGTAAAACTCTAACCAGAGGAAAAGAGTTGGATCTAGAGGATCCACACAAGAATATTTTTTAGTTCTTAGCTACAAGAAGATTGATTTTTTGTAACCACAATTGAAGAAGGTTTTGGGTAAATGCTTGAAAGATCGTGGCATTGATAGCTTACTAGCAATATTGTTGGATTATATCTTGAGAAGGTGATGTTAAGCGGAAAAGAGAGAGTGTACAACATTAGATTCAAAGAGCTATAGTTAAAGAGGGGAAAATAAACCAAGTGTAACTTGATATTTCACCTCCAAAGTTGTAGATGCCTTCAACTGTGAATTCGATTTCCTCTTCAACAACCTCCAGTTTCTATCTACTACTCTTTTGTCCATGGAAAACACCTCCCAAAAACCCTATAAAAACCAAAATAACCACCCCCCTTCTTGTGAAATGTAGAAATTAAAGTAAAAATTGGTGCCCAAATTTCATTGAGTAGTAGTGGGAGTAAACCAACAATAGTGGTTATAAACACAATAGCTAGTGACTATAATGAACCTTAATTTTTCAATCACGAGGAGATAGTCACTAAAATGAACCTTTGATTTTCCAAATGAGCTAGCTTTGAGTCACAATCAAGTGGTCTATTAATGTATTCTAGTGGAATTTAAAGAAAATAGCAAGAGCTACTTTTTGGGGAGGGAATTTTACATTTTTCCTCTAGAAAAGTGATATTAATTTTGAATAAGAGCCCAGGGACATTAAATAAATTGCATTAGAGGAAGAATGCATAGCTTAACTAAATATCCCCCTTTAAAGAGACAAAATTAAGATTATCACTGTCATAAACCCTTGCTTATAAGTTAGACTAATTTTGGCGTTATTTATAGTAAGCATTATATTACAAGCTTATTCCATTCCAAATTATAATATTAAATTAGTAATTATAACTATATACTTTTATGTGTGCTTGGATTATGAATTACGCATGGTGGGTGTGAAGAGGTGATTCTTTGTTTAGGTGGATACATTGAGAAAACTATTTGTGAAGCCTAGACGTTATTTCAAATAATCAAGAATAATGGTATGCCCTGTGGCAAGGAATAAAGTTCATCGATATTATTTCAATCCATAAGTTAATCATTATCAGGACTCAAACATTTTCATTCAAAATTTGATTTTGAGCATTAGTCTAGTAGATACGAGGTTTCTTCGTAGCCATAGAAAGATAAATCTATGTTTAAATTCTTTTTTGAAGTTCAAGGCCGTTCGTGTATTCTTCGTTTGTAAGCCCACTCCCATTTTGGATAATATGTTAGCCTTAGAATTTAATTCCCTGTGAAGATTCTAATAAACTCCATAATTCTAATCATCCACTGATCCAATAAAGAAGTGTTTAAGAAAGTATAACCTTTCAGCCAATCTATAATAGCCTTTGAACCCCCCTATCACTTGTAAGCTTAAATTGTTGAAGTGACACAACTAAAATGACTAGCATAAATGATTGATTCATCTTTTTGTAGTACTTGTTAGGTAGTTGTATTTTTGTTCCTACCCTAAATTAGTCATTCACGTTAATCATTTTTAGTTGTGTTACTTATTACCTAGTCATATATTTTAACTTGGGACTAAATTAGTTGTTTATGTTAGTCATTTTTAGTGATCACTTAAGGTTGCTCATTTTTTTTAGTATTTCACTTGGAAAATCAACGGTGACTAAATTTTTAGTCACCTAGTAACTAATTTCATTATTTTCTACTAGTAAGTCTTATTGAGTGGTGATGATCAACCTTCACTTGATGAAATTAAAGACATCCAACAACAAGTTGGACCATGTCATCCTTCATGCCTACCCAAAAGAAAAACATCTTCATGTAAACATACATATTTCTCACACTAATATATGCACGATAAAGTGCTCTATGTGACTCCTTGAGGATGTTTCTTTGTATATTCCCTTACTCAAATATTTACATTCTACCATTGAAACCTCAATAACCCATTTTTCTCAAGGTCATAGCCCTCGAACTCTAGTTCTACTTGCTTCCCACTCTAGATCACTAATGTAACCTTTAGATACCAATTTGTTGTCACTGCGACAAACACCCTCAAAAAATTTCCTACACTAAAATTTTGGAGCCTACTATGGATCTTGCGATTAGTCGTTCTATAGTCACTTCTTGGTTAGTTGATGCTTTTGAGTTCCCTTCTTGGTTTGGAAGTGTTGAGGGTATTTTATCACACATGCTCAGTTTGCAACAAGTTCATGAGTGCATTCTTTCACACAGTCTTGAAAAAGCATAGCACGGTCCATCAACTTGTGCTTATGTGATGTCAAATCCATGTCGATAGTCAATGCGCACTAACATCCACAGTTTCTCACTTCTATCTGACTTTGTACTTCTATTTTGATGAGTTTTGCAAACTTTCGCTTTTGCGCACCTTTGTTTTCATGAGTGTCGTTTTCATGTTTTTGGTTGTAGCTTTTGCTTATTTTCACTGTAATTGGTTTCATTCTCATGTTATCTTCACTTTGGCATCTGTTACTTTCACTATCATTCACATATTGCAAGTGTCATTCACACTTAAGCACTTGTCATATTCTGGAATTTTAAGTGTTGCAAAATGTACATAAGCTGGTTTTGGGGGTTTCAATAGATTCTCCTTGTGCAAATGAGTCGATATTACGATGTAAACCTTCCTCACATTTAGTTCCAAATTTTTCAGCACTGTCACACAAGTGTTGTCATGGTCATCGTAAAGTGTATCTTTAGTATTGTAAAGGCTGTCGCACTGAGGGAATTATGCTGTTAATGTGTTCCAGATGATCTATGATGTGTCATCAAGCTCTAAGTGTGTGATCATAATCAATTACTATCACTATTCACATCAGTTTCATTAATCCTACACTTAGCCAAATTTCAGAAAATTCCCAGCAACTTAGCCTCATATGTCCTTCTTGAACTGCACATTGCACAATCCCAACCCTCAAACTACAACCGTGCCTCTTAGCACTGCATAATGCACAATTCCTTCCTTCTAGGACTGCACACTGCTCAGTTTTAGTACTCAAAACCGAGCCTTGGCTCCAAAATTTGGTGCGGCCAGGGAGCTCTGTAGAGTTATAGGCAACAATTTGTGAACAAGATCTAAGTTTTTATGCCTCACATAGTGCATTAACACCTTCATAATCTTTTAGGGAGCAATGGAAAAGTATTTTTCTTCTCAGGCACTCATTGATTCAAAGGTTAAGTTGTGTTACTTCTCGTTGCTTATGAATTTTTTTTGTATGGAGGATAAGGATTAATTTGTCGATAGAGCTTCTTGAAATATATTGTTTTCACTATTTTTCTCAATTTTTCTAAATTCTAATTTGGAGAAGGCTAGGAAATATTTTAAAAAAATGGGGATTACACCATTAAAACATTGGCTTCCCTCTTAGGCTAGCTTGTAGTTAAAAATTATTTATGTTAGGCTTCAATTTGAAGAAGAGTGAGCTTGAATTGGCACATGAATTTTCTAACTTTCCTATCATATTTAGACATGTAAATTTCAACTCTCATGGGTGTACAATTTACAGTTTCGTTTTGGAATTTAAACATGTATTATCTAATTATTTTCAGTGGCTAACATGTTGTTATTCAAGCTCGTTAAATATATAAATAAGAAATAAATACACAAAATGAGAAACTGAATCACACAAGAAAAAACACAAGGAATTTACGTGGTAAAACCCTGACATTGTGTTAAGGAAACCTCCAAGGGGCAAGGGATTGGAATTCTTATTGCTTAAGGTCCAAAATGATTCTCCAACCATTACATCTAGCCTCTCGGGTAATCATCATTTTTAACATGAAAAATTCATTACATAACTCCCTATGATTACAAAATTGGATGAAAGATAAACCAAAATTTACTAAGATAATTACATAATAATTGTTGTCATTCTTAACAATCTCCACCTTGACAACAATTTTCCTAATCCCTTGCCCATGCCTATTCATCATCTTTGTTGCAAGCTAAGAGAAGCCAAACACCACCATAACTTCTCTACCAACACTAGTTTCGTGAATATGTTTGCACAATTATCTTGTGTGTGGACCTTCTTGAGAGCTATTTTGTTGCCATTGATCACATGTCTTACAAAATGGTATCTTACATCAATGTGCTTAGTCTTGTTGTGATAAGCTAGATTTGTATCCAAATGAATAGCACTTTGACTGTCATAGAATACATTCACTTTCTTCTAGGTCCTTCTAAGCTCATCAACTAGACCTTTCAATCAGATTGCCTCTTTACAGGCATCTGAAGTAGTTATATACTCTTCTTTAGTAGTGGACAAAGAAATTGTTTCTTAAAGCTTTGACATCTAGCTAAATGCTCCACCTGCAAGACTAAAAACATATCTTGCAGTAGATCTCCTCTTGTCCAAGTCACCTGCATAATCAACATCCACATATCCGCATACTGAATCTCCACAACCATTAAAGATGATACACTCGTCACTTGTGCCTCTCAAATACCGAAGCACCCATTTCACTGCTCGCCAATGTTCTTCTCCTGGATTTGTCATGAACTTACTGACAACTCCAATTGCATGTGAAATATCAGGCCTTGTAGATACCATCATATACATCAAATTGCCTATCGCATTTGCATATGGTGCACAAAACAAATAATTCTTTTCTTCATCAGTTCTAGGACTCAAACCCGAAGAAATCCTAAAATGAGAAGTTAAAGGAATAGTAATAGGTTTCACATTGTCCATGTAATGTCTCATAATAATAATAAAAATAATAAATAATAAATAAAATAATATAATATAAAATATAAGCAAATAAATGAAAACAATAAATAAAATATAATAATAGTAAATAAATATATAAATAATGAAGAGAATATAATAATAAGTAATAAAATAAATAGTAAATATAAAACTAGAGTTCCTAAATAGATAAATATAAAAATAAAAATATAAATAGAGTTATGAAAGAGTAAAAATGAATAAAATAAGAAAGGATTAAATTAAGTAAAACTTAAAATAAAAAAAATAAAAGTTGCATGTTGAGACATGGAATGTGTGCATGCAGAACCATTTTTATTGTTTGGTCTATTTAATAGATGATGAAAAAGATGAGATTCATCATTCCTTCCTCCATGCTCTAAGGAGAAAAGTGTTGTGAGACAAATGATTTCGTAGCAGTAGTACGATGATTGAGGGCTTAGGAATGGCCAGGTGTAGAAAGATTATGCACAACTGAGCCTACGGTTGGGTGGAGAGCATCCCCAAAATTTTGTTGGAATTAGCAAGATTCCAATAACATTCAACTCCGAAATCACAAGTAAGGAATATCATTGCCACAAATAAGTCATCTTTGCTCGTGTTTTTGGAAATTCTATGTTAATTAGTGAAATAATTGTGTGTTGATTATTATTCATATAATATAATTTGATGTAATTATTTGTATATTTTAAATTTAAGTTATTACATAGCATATCAAAACTTATATTCAAATCCTTATGGACTATGGTGTTTAAATGTTTAATTACTTAAAATTAATTTAATGGTTTATTTCTTAATTTCTCTATATAACTTTTTTTTTAGAAAATATTTTATAATATTACAAAAAAAAATAATCATTAATTTTTTTTTTTTTTTTTTTTTTTATTTTTCACAACGCTGGTTTAATAGTGAATATTCATTAATTCTAAAAAAGCACACTCAAAAAAATTAAATTATACATAATAAAACTCGGATAATATAAGCAAATCTGGATCAAATCTTAATTATCTCATTATTTTTTTCTTTTACTAGAAAATATATATATATACACACTCCCTACTGATCCTGATTCGAATTTATGGAGAAGAATTAACGAATATTAGTTTTCGCTATTTAAACAAAACTTTACCACGTAGTACATAGAAGGGAGGAGGAAATACAGTAGGAACTATATTTTTAATATAACTTAAATCATTTTTAGCTTTGATAAATGAGTGAATACGAGAAACTTATAATATTAAGGAAAATATATTTTAATGGATTTTTATATTTATAAAACATATTTGGTCAATTTCATTTTATTTAAGGAAAGTCTCACCATTGAGAATTAATGCCATGATTTTTATATACTATTGTATTGCCACAACCCATAAAATTTTAGATGTTTAAAAGGAATAAATAAAATTTCATATACTCATTTAAGATATATGAGATAAATGAAAACGCTTAACGTATATTATATTTTTGAATTACTTTTTACGGATTAGGGCTTTTATTTGAAAGTAAATAATAAAAATAAAAACAGTCGACTTCAATTTCTTTTGAAATCTGAACTTCAAGTCTCTCTATGCCATCAAGCATGTGTCATTAAATTAAATTGCGGTCTTCATGTGATTTATTAAAATTCTATCACCTCTTACTATTAAGATGAATTTCCCTTACAAATCACTCAAACTTTTATTGTGATAACAGTCATAACTTACAACTTGTTCATTTGCTGCATCATACCAACTTTGACATGTGGGTTTGAGGCTCAACTCTACCACCGTCTCAATTTTATTTTTATGATGAACAACAAACTTGCATGTGTGAGTCCATGTTTTTCAAAAGCCAATTTCCTATCATATAAGTCTTGTGTGTGTTTGCCTTATATGTGCATGCACTTGGATCAATGGTCTGCGCAGTTGAACACAAAGTTAGTTGTTAAAGAGCATTAAAATTTATTTTTTTAGGATTGTGATTTTTTGGAAGTTTTTTTTTGGGTTTTTCGAGTCTAATTTTTCTAAAATCTGGATCGATCCATATATAGAGTCAAAAAACCAGTTTAAATATCACAAATCAAGATTTCACCTCAAAATTTTCCATTGGATTCCCCACCGAAAATCCACAAAAGACAACTCCTTTTTTAAATATATGAAGTTTTATTTTTTTTAAAAACCAGTTTAAATAACACAAATCAAGGTTTCACCTCAAAATTTTCCATTGGATTCCCCACAGAAAATCCACAAAAGGACAACTCCTTTTTTAAATATATGAAGTTTTATTTTTTTAAGATGGGAATTATTTTGATGTTTTATATTTTTAATATAAAAAGTGGTTAAGTTTATATAGAAATGTGGGAGTAATAATTTATTTTTTTATTAACGATTTTGTACTATAGGAATATATATTATCATTAATTTGGGAATATATATTACCATTAAAAAGTTATTTGATTAAATTACACACTTGGCCACAAAGTTTAGTGACATTTTTTTTTATTTTTTTTTGTAAGCTTGGTGGGACTCTCTGATTTTCATTTCCATTACATACCCTACCGGGGGAAGGGTATTCCAAGATTTGAACCCAAGACTTCCAATTTGGTGAGACTTCATTTCCATGGCCACTGCCACATGAGCTACACCATGCCTACTATTTGGTGACCTACACCATGCCTACTATTTGGTGACATATTTTAATTTAATTTGATTAATTAAATTTCTAATTTAAGAGTCACGTGGATTTCATGAAATTTAATTCTCATATATTAAGGGACAAAATCATGGATGGTTTTCATAAACCATAGGCTTTTTCACATTATATATCAAAATATTTTGATCACCTAATACAAGCAAACCTTTTAAAACCATATATAATTTTAATATCCATTACATACCCTCCTAGGGGGGAGGGTAGTCCAAGATTTGAACCCAACACTTCTGATTCGGTGAGACTTCATTTCCACAGCCACTACCACATGAGCTACACCATGCCGACTATTTGGTGACATATTTTAATTTAATTTCTAATTTAAGAGCTCCTCCTTTAATTTCAATCACGTGGATTTCATGAAATTTAATTCTCATATATTAAGAGACAAAATCATGGATGGCTTTCATAAACCATAGGCTATTTCACATTATATATCAAAATATTTTATCACCTAATACAAACAAACCTTTTAAAACCATCTATAATTCAAATATCCATTACATACCCTGCCAAGGGGGGAGGGTGGTCCAAGATTTGAACCCAAGACTTCCGAGGTGGCTCTATCGAATTGTATAAATATTTTTACAAACCCTGAGAGGGTTTTGTTGTAATTTATTCCGCTTGTAGTTTGAATACAACGACTCTGGAAAACAATTCGAAGTTCTGTAAAATTTTGAAATGAAATTTGTTTATTTTATGTACCTGGACTGTGTATGTCACTGGAATGTTGTTATTTTGATGGCGAAAAAGCTTGCTTCTAATTTGGTTGGAAATTACAGTTAATATGCTTCTGCTTTCTGTGTTGTCCTCTGTCTGGAACGAACTCAGAAATCTGGAAATTTGAAAAGAAGCAATGCAGTAGATATAAGTGAATTATTCAGTTTTATCAAAGAATTGAGATGTTTGTATTTGCTTCACACAGCACACACACCTATTGTCTTCTCTCCTCTTCTCTCTCTTTCCTCACTCTCTCCTCTCTTTTCTAGAAATGATTACGAATAAATCCATTTTTGTTTTAGTTACATATGGTTATTTTCTGGAACTATATTCCAGGTTCCCTAACTCATTTTATTTCCTTAACTATTTCTAACTTAATTTAACTAATCTTAAGACGTTATTCATGATCTTCAAAAATGAATCGAGTTGGGGCTGAGCGGGATGCGCGCTGCTAGGGTTTGCAGACGGCGCAGCAGACGGGGATGATCGACGACAAGCGCAGGAGAAAGGAAAGTCGAAGAGGACAGGTTGGGGAGAAGATCCGCGTATCACCTGCATTTTAGGAAAATAAATTTTCATCAGCAACGCTAGGGTAAATTTCTAAGAGGCAAGAGTTGAGTGGGAAATGGAAAATCCAACGGGGAGGGGAGAGATCCCCTCCTTCAAAAACGTGGTTACAGGGGAGACCAGCGCAAGCAGAATGCAGCATAACCAGAAGGAAAGCTACGCCCCAGTGATGGGTAACCTATGGCAGAAAAGGATGAGAGGAAAATGCCTACCTAGGGCACAAAAACAACCAAGATATGTCATTCCCAACAACAAGCTTGAGGAATACAACTGTTACATGAAGGACCATGCCCTTATATGCAAATTCATAGGCTACTGGCCTTCGGAGAAAGAGTTATACAGATGGATTGATCAAAGATGGAAACCTAGAGGTCACATAGACCTGAAGTTGGGAGAAAAAGGGTTTTTCACAGCTATCTTCACGAATCTGGAGGACAGGAACATGATCTTTGAAGAAGGACCGTATTTCATGAACAATGTAGGCTTATTCATGAAATACTGGGAGGAAAGATACAACCCAGAGAAGGAAAAATTGCTGGAAGCCCCAATCTCGGTTAGACTGTTTGGACTTCCCGATGAATTCTGGGACCCTGAAATTTTGGAAGGAATAGGGAACTCAATCGGGAGCTTTGTTAAAGCCGCAGAAGCTACAAAACGAGGCAAATATAATTCATATGCGAGGATCTGTGTCTACATGAATCTGGCAGAACCCCTCCCAGAAAATATCGAGTTGGAATATCATGATGATGTGTGGCAACAGCCAATAGACTACGAACACATCCTGTTTAGATGCCACAAATGCCATGAATATGGCCACCTATATAGGCAATGCCTGCTGAATAAGGAGGAGGAATCGAAAAGAAGTCAGGAGGAACATCAGAGAAATGCAGGAAAAATGGAGGAGACAGATAGGGGTTTTCAACAGGTTACAAGGAGAAGGAGACAGAGTCAGGAGGGACCAAAAACCAAAACACAAGAAAAACCCAGTCACACAATAAGTCAAAATAAGTTTCAGGTGCTTCAAAGCGAAAATGAGGACTATGAAGTAAATTTGGAGGACGATGAGGACCCTGGGAACACTCCAATGGAAATCGCTGGTGAAGATAAAGGAAAGGATGCAAACTCAAGAAAAATTATTGGAGAACGGACGGAAGGAAAGGTGGAAGATACAACAATGCAATCCCCGATGGATGTGGAAAACCAAGTCGAAAGTGAGCTTGAAGAGGAGAGAATCATGAAGCAGCTAATTCAAGAATGGAAATATCTAGATAGCAGATTTATACCTGAGAAGCATAAACACTTGTATAAGGAAGTATTTCAGAAATATAAAGAAAAAAAAGGGGAGAACTTGGACAAGCAGATAATGACAGGAAACGAACAGGGGAATGGACAGACGGGAATGGACGGCTCTGGCAAAAACAGTAGAAAAAGAGGCCGGAAACCGATGAGCGAAACTATCCATACTGTGGGAGAAACGTTGATAAACTCAGGTAAAGTGATACCTCTGTCAGAGGTATTCTTCCCCTCCTTTCAAACGTTTTAAATGATTGTTATTAGCTGGAATATTAGGGGCCTGAATAGTAAGGGTAAACAAAGGTATATGAAAGATAAAATGAAAAAAGAGAAGCCTAGCATTATGATTTTACAGGAGACAAAAATTTCAATTCAACAAATTGAAGGAATAATTGACAAAAATAAACTGAAATACGAAGTTATGGGGCAAGATGCTATTGGCTCTGCAGGAGGTATTGCAATTTTGTGGAACCCAAATGATATCATCTTAGATAGCTGGACCAGCATGAGTAGAGTCCTTACTGGCCTGGGTAGGATAGTAGGAACAAAGGAACAGGTTGTTATTTCAGGGGTTTACGGCCCCCCTTCCCCAGGAGAAAAAGAAAATTTCATAAACAGTATGAAATTCATCCGCATATTATATCCAGAAGCTACTTGGATCATAGGTGGCGATTTTAATCTAATCAGATCCTTAGAACAGAAGAAAGGAGGGATAAGGAAGATGGATCACTTCATGGATAAGTTCAATGAAATGATAGAGGATTTAAGGTTAGTAGACATTCAGACTATTAATGGGATTTGCACCTGGAACAACAGGAGGGGGGGTAAAAACCAAATTGCTTCCAGGCTTGATCGATTCCTAGTATCAGAAGCTGTCATGAATAAGGATGTTTTTGTCGAAGAAAAAATCATACCTTCTCTAGGTTCTGATCATTGGTCGATTAGAATAGAGGTGGATATTAAAGGGAATCGCGGAAAAATACCTTTCCGATTTGAAGCCTTCTGGTTAAGGGACCCAGAATTCATCAAGAAAGTTGAAGAATG
>APFE031478493.1:0-22024 GCA_000404065.3 Pinus taeda | reverse complement strand
GAAAAATACCTTTCCGATTTGAAGCCTTCTGGTTAAGGGACCCAGAATTCATCAAGAAAGTTGAAGAATGGTGGAGGCAAAGTACTATGCAGGGCAAAGGAAAAATGCACACGTTCTAGTTGAAACTGAAAGAGCTAAAAGGGAGAATCAAAAAATGGAACAAGGAGGAGTTTGGTAACATTATGGAAGACAAACAAAAACTAGAAAAGGAAATGGAATCTCTTCAACAAAAGATGATAATGGAAGGCAGAACAGAGGAAAGCATCAACAAAGAAGGGGTAATACTTGGAAAACTAGAAGAAAGACGGAAGCAGGAAGAAGTCCTCTGGCGGCAAAAGTCAAGAATAAAGTGGTTAAGGGAGGGGGAAAGAAACACTAAATTCTTTCATCATGCTATGATCAAACATAGACAGAGAAACAGGATTCTATCCATCAAAGACAAGAATGGGAATAGAGTGGTTGAGCAAGCTGAAATTGAACAAGTCCTTATTGATCACCATAAAGGAATTTTAAGTGAACCTCAAGCTGATCGAATGCGAGCAATTCAGGAAATATGCTCGGCCATTCCGCGCTTAGTCACAGAAGACCAAAATAAGGCGCTAATGAGCGCTGTCACTTTAAAAGAGATAGAGGAAACTGTGAAAGCAATGAAGAAAGGTACTGCTCCAAGCCCGGATGGCTTCACAGTTGATTTCTACCAGGCGGGATGGCACTTCCTAGGGAAAGAGATTCCGGAGCTGGTAGAAGAATCTAGGATGAACCAGAAGGTATGGACTGCCATTAACTCCACTTTCTATGCTTTAATTCCTAAAGGTGATAATTTGGAAGACGCCAATGGTTTCAGACCCATAGCGTTGTGTAATGTTATTTATAAGATTATAACATCCATGATTGCCAAGAGATTAAAACCCATTCTGGACAAATTAATATCTGCTGAACAAACATGTTTTGTTGAAGGAAGGCAGATCCTTGATGGTCTGGTTGTAACTCAAGAAATTATTCATTCCTTAAAAGTTAAAAAGCAAAAGGGTATGATGATCAAATTAGACTTATCGAAGGCGTATGATAGACTAAATTGGAATTATTTGGAAAAAGTCTTGGAAAGCTTTAGTTTTAATAGGAGGTGGATTGATTGGATTCATAGCATGGTTTCTTCTCCAAATTTTTCTATTCTTGTTAATGGGACCCCCTCGAAAACATTTAATGCTTCTAGAGGTATTAGACAGGGAGATCCATTATCTCCGTTTTTGTTCATTCTAGTTGCTGAAGGGCTGGGTCGCTTTATTAAAAAAGAAAGAGAAACAAACAGAATAAAAGGTCTTAAGCTCTGGGGAAATAATCTGCCCTTAACTCATCAGCAATTTGTTGATGATATCATGTTGTTCGGAGAACCAACAGTCAAAGAAGTAAGACACCTCAGAAGAATTTTGGATCTATTTGCGGAGGCTTCTGGTCTGGAAATCAATAGAGATAAATCCTGTGTTTTCATATTTAATACAGTGGATCAGGTCAAAGCCCACCTCATAAGACTACTGGGCTTTAAGAGAGGAGAACTGCCTACAAAATACTTAGGCAACATCTTAGACTTTACCTCCAAAAAGATGAAAAATTGGCAAGGAGTCCTGGATAAACTAAGGAACAAGGTAGCAAATTGGGCCTTCAGAGCTTTAAACATAGCTGGCAGAATAGTTCTGGCAAAATCAGTCCTTCAAGCCATCCCCATCTACCCTTTATCGATAATGGCTGCCCCTTTAGGTGTATGCACAAGGATAAGAGAGGTTATCAAGAATTTTATATGGAGAGGGGCTGATCAGAAGGAAAAATGGGCCTTAGCTTCCTGGAGTCAGTTAACTGAAAGAAAGGAGAAAGGAGGATTGGGGCTGAGGGATCCTGAGATTCTCAACAGGGTTCTGGGAGTGAAACTCTGGTGGCGCTGGCTTAGGGGGGGCAATGATCTTTGGAAAACCATATGGAAAGAAAAATATAACATGCCTGACTCTGCAGTTGAGATCTTAAGGCAGAGAGAAACTCCCAAAGGGTCTTCTATTTGGGACCTAGCTCATCTAAACAGGGATTTGGTTGAAAAGCACACCTTTTGGGAGATCCGAGGTAGTGAAGAAGCTAACTTCTGGGAAGATAAATGGCATCAGAAGGAAAGACTGAGTAGAATTCAGGGACTTCATCAGATTCGAGACAGAATAGGAGGAGATAGAACTCATGTCAGAGACTATTGGAAGGCTAATAACCCAGAAGAAAGTTGGAGAATATGGATTGATCCGATGGAGTGGGACAGAGAGCTCAACCAAGACCATCAAGAAGCCTACAGGAAGGAGGTAGAATCCAGGAATATTAAAGCTCGCAATGGAAGGGACATCCTTAGGTGGGGGAATTCGATGAAAGGCTCGTTCACCACCAAGGAGGCTTACTACCTAGCCATTTCTCAAACCGGAAATGAAGAGAATCCAGACTGGAAAATTATATGGGAAAGTAATTGGTGGCCGAAAGTCTCCATATTTATATGGCTGGCATCAAAGAATAAGATCCTAACCTAGGATTGAATTCAAAAAAAAGGCTTTAATGGCCCATCGAGATGCTGTCTCTGTAACACTGATGGGGAAACCAGAAATCACCTGCTGATAAACTTTCCATTTGCAAGGATTCTGTGGATGAACACCAAACGAACCTTTGGCAAACCCGAAAATGCCCCCAATGAGTTCAACGAAGTGGTTTTTCAATGGAATAAGGAAATTTTTCAATGCAAAGTGGTTAGAAGAGCATGGGATCTCATCTCAGGGTTTATACTCTGGATGATCTGGAAGGAGAGGAATCGCAGGATATTTCAGAACATAGCAAAGGAACCAGAAGTAATTTGGGGAAGAGCAGTCAAATTAATGCGGGAAACAATCCTGGTTTACAAATGGGTGGGGGAGGATTAGAAGGCCAACCAGGTGGAGGAAGGTATCCTGAACAAATTAAACTTAAAGTTTGAGATGGTCCACCACAAACAAAATTCCAGACATGAGATGCAGATTCAAAGCCCTGATAAATTCAGCTATCCCAGAGGAAATTTCATAAAATTGAACTTCGACGGGGCCTCGAAGGGGAACCCAGGCGAAGCGAGCTTTGGAGACATTTTTCGTGATAGCAACAATCAGGTAAGGTGGATCTTCGCAGATTGGGGAGGAGAAATGACAAATAATGAAGCAGAGTTCTGGGCTCTTCATCAAGGTCTGCGGATCGCTGTAAGAAATGGTTACACTAATTTAGAAATAACGGGAGATTCCCAGATTGCAGTGGAAATGCTGAAGAAGCTCAGCAATGGACGAAGTTGGGAGAAGGTCACAAACAGCTGGCGAACAACGGGAATTGTTCAGGAAATCGCTGACCTTCTGCAAAGAATCGAATATAAGATAATAAATCATGTGAGAAGGAAAGGGAATCAGGCGGCCGATTTCTTGGCAAACTGGGGATGCAGAGGCCGCGACAGCACGGTGGATGCTCAATGGAGAGCGGTGTGCGGGAACAGGGAGTGGACGGACCTGGCAGCCATAATCAATGCAGACCATGATCAAGCCACAGACAGAAATACGATGAATGATGAGCTGGAACAATAGGAGGACGTGGAGTCTTCGAGCCATGAACCTTGTTCACTCGGGGCAGAGACAGGACATGATAATAGGTAGTAGAGAAGTACAGGGGCGGCGCGTGTGGGGGACAGCCCAAGATCTAAACCAAGGCGAAGATATGAAGGATCGCAATCTTAGAGGAGGTGGGAACGGTCTGTCAGACCTCTTGATAGCGAACATTAATCACGAAATGATGGCTAAATGCAACGTCACCCTGGCAAGCAACCGGCGGCAAATGAATTCCGACCCGAAGGCATACACAGAGGGCAGAAATCTAATTTATAACCATCTGGGGGAGGAGAATCAGTTATTCGGCTGTTTCCAAATTTGAAGAGGTGCGGACAGTCATGTTGAGAGACAGCAAGTCAGGAGGAAGGCTTCCGATTTTCAAAGTTTTCTTTGCGGCGGAACCGTGGGCAATATGGAAACAAGACAGAAAACCAGGGAGGCAGAGGAGAAACATAACTCATCTGTGGAGGATAAGAGCCGGAAAGGGAAAGGAGTTCTGAAGGACGATCAACCGGCAGAGGTCTGGGAGTTCGAGGATGAATCCGAGGAGGAGCTGCCCCGAGGAGAAGAGAACGTGAGGTCCTTCTATAAGGACATGTTTACAGACGAGGAGCGTCATCATATGGAATACGACCACTCTGCCCCGAAGGAGACGACAGTTCGTCGTTACGGCATGAGAAAACAGGCGATGAGCCCTGACAGTGGTGCGAATTCGAGTAGGAAAAGGGGCCGAGGACAGGGAAGGAGGACGCAGGAGAAGGGGGAGAGTTCCAGGCAGGATTCAAAGCCTGCTAAACCGCCAAGGAGGACGGTGAATCAAAGAATCCGGCGAGCTGAAAGAGCATTCCAACGTAACACAAACCCAGTAGTCAGGAGAGTTATGCAGTTTCTGGAGGAAGAGTCTCTCCAAGACCAGTCTGAAGATGAAATGGCGGATTAGGAGTTTCTGCTTCACGATCCAGGCCATACCAGAGGACGAATGTCCTTATTCAAGCAATCCTTGCACATATACTGGGTTATGAAGCGGCTGATGGCAAAAGCCCTTGAACAGGTAGCCAAGGAGATGGTCGAGCTAGCCAAGGGAGACCCGGACCTGCGCAGGGAATTGAGCTTCATTCGCATCACAATGGCAAAGCAAGAGGAAAAGTTGGACACAATTCTGCAGCTGCTGAAGAGGGACCAACAAGATGCAGAGCGTGGAACAAGTCTGCAACCAGCTATGGATAATGCTTGACTCGATATATGTTCAGGAAAACTCATAGTCTCTGTAGTGTCTGATTTAGGTAGAGATATATACTTCTTGCAGACTAGTAGTATTAGAAAATCTCAAGACTGCCTTGTTTATTTAGCTAAGATTATCAGATTATGGGCCTTCTTCTTTTGGGCAGCCATCAAAAACTATAGATGGATTAAATACCCGGTTTCCCCATGTGGGTGGGTCTGCAATGTTTTGATACTATATAATGGTTTATTTTCTATCCAGTAATAGAAAGAGTTCCACCTCAGCTTACAAAAAAAAAAAATGTTAATGGTGAAAATCTAATAGACAACTCCATTTGAATTATTGTCTTCTGACATTAACTGGTTGTTAACATTACAATTGGTTTTATTGCAATAAAAATAAGTGTGCAAACAAGGGCATCTTTGCATCTTTGTCCTAGTATAGACATCAAAAACAATATTAAAATAAAATACCAAATTTGACATAAAGTTTAGCATCAACAATTTGTTAGGAAGCTGGTATATTGTATATCCATTGAATTATTTTCATACGTGTAATTCATCCAAATTTCTAAACGGTGTTTTAAAATTTAGAACTTATTATTTTAGAATAATTTTTTGAGTGTTTGATTCAAGGTAGGGCAATATGCTATGTTTTTTGGTGGACAGTTATTATTTTATACTTAGAGCAAGAATTAATGTTGGACTTGCATTAGTTACATTTTAATACTTAGTACATCAATCAATGACAGGTTAGCATTAGTTTATAATAATTTATGTAATAAAAATACATGATGTATTCTCATTTAGGATGTGTTTCTTCAAGTGTGAGACGTATCATGGATTTGACACTGTGTTCGTTGCCCACCGCTTATGCATTATGTCATTGCTTCATCCACTCACCATAACATCGCTTCATTACACCCACCCATTGTGTTAGTATTTAACCCACCCACCATGTCATTGCTTCACAGTACCAATCATCATCTCACCTTAAATTTGGAACTTTATATTTTAATAGTATTTTAAAATAATTTCTTGAGTGTTCGATTCAAGGTCTTATTGCAGGCAAAGGGGCAATATCCGAAGTTTTTTGTAGGTAAGTCATCATTTTATACTTAAGACATGAATTAATGTCGGTCTAGCATTAGTTACATGTTATTACTTAGGACATGAATCAATGACGAGGATGCATTAGTTCATGACATTTTATTACTTAGAATATGGATCAATGGTAGGATAGCATTAGTTCATAACATTTTATGTAATAAAAATAGATGACATATTTCTCATTTAGAATGCATTTCTTCGAGTGTAAGACATGTCATGGATTTGACACCCTCTGTTACCCAACACTTATGCACTATGTCATCGATCCATCCACCCACTATAGCACCACTTCATTACACCCACCCACTATGTCAATGTTTCACCCACCCACCATGTTATTGCTTCACCGTACCAATCATCATCTCACCTTACTCATTACATTATTGGATTAACTATTACAAATAGTTGTTACAATTTTGTTGAACAATTGTTGAGAAGGGTTGTATTGAAACCTTCCATATCTTTCAAATGCAATCACTAGCTATATCAGCGGTAATAACGACTAGTAAGCTTTGTCAAAATATTCCAATATGATAATATTTTCGAAAATTATTTGAGTAATTTATTAATTCTTTTATGTATATGCTAGTTCTCTTATTTCATACCTTTATACTCTTATCTCATACATCTATGTATTGTTATCTCATACATTTATGTTATGAATTGTCATCATACAATTCCTGAACAAGTATTGAATCCATTGATCCCATTGGTTCTCTCTTTCACTGTAAAAAATCCCTTTCACTATCAAAAATGGTTGCAAATAGTAGGAGTTCCTATATTATTTTGAACATCATGGTGGACTCAGAGAACATAGAAAATAGTAGTTTTACAAAGTCAGGATAGGTTATACAAACCAATAGTTATCAGAATGAAAATATGGATACCCATTAAAAATAATAAATAGAATCTACACATTTTCCTATTGTGCCTACTTTACCAAATTAAAGCATCGTGTTCCTCACAATGACAACTCATTGCCCAAACTTGCCTTCAGCCAGGGAAATTGTTCTTAAGCAAAAAAAGCGTACAACCATTAGAGAATCAACTTACCCATTTGTAGGTAATGGGGATGGAAATCCATATAAGGTATGTAGAGAGGATTGTCTGGTTGATGATGGAAATGTTGTAGTTGAAATTGGGATTGTTGTAGAAGGAAACAAAGGCAATGCATCATATGCAGATGGGAATGGTTTTTAAGAAGACTCTCAAAACAACTTCAAATAAAACTGGAGAAATCCATAACATACCTATGCCCTTTCGGATATGATAACTGCGAGAAGATGGAGTAAGTCCAATGTATTCCTTCAAGCACATAAGGAAACAAGTACCAATTTTTAATCATGGTATTAAAACTCCTTGGCTCCTCGAATTGTATCCATACCTAGAAAAATATGTCACCTATCAAAACCCAATACCGCTGCAATCAAAATTTCAAGGACTTCTTCCTAAAATTGAAGGAAGACTACCTAATGTGAAGCCCACCCGATCAATGGCACTTGAAGATAGGGAAATATATGATTATGAGTTTTCCATATCAATCAATTGTTCAAAATTTTCTCTAACAACAAGGCTTCAAAACTTCCCTCATTATTTTGAGCACACTAGGATTGTCAAGAATTGAAACTATGAATTGCCAACTCTACCTTCATAACCAACAAAGGTTGGTGTTGCTACTTACGACATTGCTGACATAAGTGTTGATATCCTAGTTACACCTGTCAAATTTTAGGATTTTGGGTACCCATATTTCTTGATAGCGTTGAATCCATTTCCATCGTAAAAAGGATTCAAGCACTCCCATAATTGAATTTCTTGAAAAAAAATTCAAGAGATTTTGGCAAAAAATTAGCTATCTGGGCAAAATTGTGACGCCTTTAGATAGTGTAATTTTTTAACATCGGGTGTGGAAAATGTATATCTCACAAGTTGATGTCAATAATTATAGGGGAATATATAGATGTCGATAATTCCAAGGGAATGTCTAGAGGCTATAGAGCTTGTGTTGTACCTCTGTAGACAATTCTAGGTTAAGGAATTGTGCGAGAGCATCTAAATTGTTTTGTTTTTATTTGGATTTTTGTATGACCAATGCTTTAAATTGTTAAACAGGTGCAGACTCTTAATTATTTATGATATATAAAAAGGGTAGACTCTTCACCTTTAAAAGAATTTAGCTTTGAAAAGATGTGTAAGGTTGAACTTAAGAATATATATGATTCATTAAATCTTCAAACAAAGTATTTAACTAGTCATATACAGCTGATACATGTAAAATGATTTTACATCCAAACAAAATATATTTAAAGCTTAAGGGGAAGTGACAATTAAAAGATGTGGAGGAATTAATTAAAACAAAATGTTCCAATTAACTAATCTCTGTAATTGATTATAACTTCATAGGGGTTTTCAGATAGATTGACATTCAATCTTATCTTTTTATAGATGAGGAATGACCTGTTATAGAGTTTTGTGAACCCAACGTTTCGGAATACCAAGTGAGTCCATCATCAGGGGATGCGTCAATAGATATTCACTAGATTTTAATGATTTATCCAAGAGCTCTATTTAGGGTGTTTCGCTCTGGATAATCTTATCTTACCTAGATTTCCCATTAATTTCAAACATATGCAAAGATAAACAAAACGAAGACATAAGTAACAATAAAAGTACTCACAAGAAGACAAGTTGTTTCAAGATGAATCCAAAATCCTTCTATTAATCTCGGAAAAACTTCAAAGGATTACAGTTATGCTTACTAGTTTATAACAAGGGTTGAACCCTTCATACTTCGAACTACAAAGTATTTATAGAATTGTCCTCAAAATATCTTGATTTAAAAATCAAGATTTATTTACAAAATATCTTTGAAACTAATTACAAAAATAGAACTAGAAAATAGGAAACTTGAACTACTTGGACATCTTGCACAGAATTTGAGGCATATGCTCATGACAGAGGTTGTAAAAGTTATTATTATGTTGCCTTTCCTAATTATCTATCCTTTTGCTCCTACAAACCTGCATCATGTTGTTGAAAATTTGTTGTCTGCTGTTGCAAACCTGTTGTTTGTTCAATCAATGAGCTAACATGTTTTTTCCCATCTATCTTCATCAGGAATGGAATATTTTATCAATTTTCTATAAGTTTCATCCACTTCAGTGTATTTTTTAAAGGTGGGTTTGACTATAAACAAGTGTTTCATTTCATGTTGGATTAATAAATCAAAACTCAAACCTTCAATAAAAGCCATCCCTGTAATGGTTCCCTTGATCTTAGCAAATCTTGATTTATCTACAGGTATAGAATGCAATCTACGTTGGTATTCCTCAAGAGGAACTAGTTTGTCTCCCATTCCTCTCAAACCTGGAAGTCCTTTTGATGTAGCACATTAAAATTTTTATGCAACTTTTGGATGTTGGCTTCTAGATTATGACATTTATTTTCTAATTACAGCATTAAATTTCTCTTGGTAAGTATCCTTCTAACTTCCAGAATAGTTTCAGTCATGTCTTCAATATCATAATCTTCCATCTCTTCTTTTGTTTTTGAATTCAAAATTCTGATCAATGTTGTTGCATTACCTATTTTATGGCCCAAGTCCTTCTTCACTTCCTTTATTACCTCCTTTGACTTTGACTTCTCCAATAATTCTTCCTACTCAAAAATTATTTCAATTGTAGGCCATAAGTTAGTTATGGATTCATTTATATCCAGCTAGATATTCTCTTTGGCTTGTGCAATAGTTTGAGCAATAACAATCTCTTTTTCAAGTGTCTCTATTCTCTTAGTCAACCTTTGGATTTTCTGAAGCTCTGCCAAGTAAGCATTATCATTTTTTATTTTCTGCTCCTGAAGATGATTGAGTTGAGCTTTTAGCTTTTCAATTTATTGCCCCTTTAATGATAAATCTCCCATAGCTTTAGCTAAATCATATGTTGAATTGGTAGACTGTGTTTCTACTGTAATGGCTAATGCAATAGTGTTGAGAAATGGAAACAAGAAATTTCAGTTTAATTTTTCCTTGAATTAAACTGTGAATTAAATTCGAATTCTATTCTCATAGCAACTTAAAATTAGTTAATTAAGTTTATTAAACTTACTTAACTTAGGAAATTCGAGTTGGAAGTCTTTCTTTCGTCATGTGTATGTTCTCCCTACTTTGTAGGAGTTGAGTATGAGTTAATTGTGAGTTGTAAAATAGAAGACTCAGTTTCATGAGTCCGTTCAATTAAATTAGTTCTCAAACTGATTAAGAGAACTAATAGTGAGTTAACTGTCAGTGGTGTCACTAATGAACTCCACCAGTGCTACTCTAGTTAACTGAATATTTACTCATCATAAACTCATGCATGTCAATTCTAAGAAAGAGCCAATTGAGACTAAAGTGCAGGGACAATGTGCTATTTGTTTTAGATTTTTTTAAGTTGCACTAACAATGCATGCATTCAAGAAATGACCGTTGAGGGATTGCACAACTTTTAGAGGCTTTATTTCCCTTTAAATACAAGTTATCCTCCATAAGAATTATGCATTCGAATAGCGACTTGGAGAGCTTGTGAAGAGGCTAAGATTTGGCCTTGAGCTTGCTTATGAGTTGGAGATTGAATTTGTTGATGTTGGGATTGTTTTAGAGAGAACAAGAATTGTAATTTCATCTTGATTTTCTGGACTAATATAAAAAAGATAGTAGGGGTTTTGAGCCGTGGCTTTCCCCAGATATTTATTGTGTTATGTGCCTTTGATTCTCTTCCTTTATTAATCATTTTTTGCTCGATGTGTATGGGCTTCTACTATAAAGAGTAGAAGTATATTCTTGTCTCTTTCTTTAGAAAATTGCATTAGCTTGTGAATCTATAGGATTTTCTACATGGTATCAGAGCTAAGAACAATATACTAGAGGTGATTTCGAAGTTTTGAGTTTCTAGGTTACAGGTGAAAGTCAAATTTACAATACATACTTCAGGATCGGTAGATGGTGTTCCATGGGTTAAGGCTTGAGTATGCCTTGGAAGGTATCCTGAATTTCATAGCCTGGAGGGACAGGATGGAGGTTGTGCTAGAGGACAATGGCTTGAAGGAATTTGTTGAATAACCAATTCCTAAGCCAACAACTACTGATGCATAGAACTTGGCCAAGTGGAAGAAGTGTGTGGCGAAGGCAAGGTGGATAATCCTTGAGGGAGTTCGAGATCATATTATCTCGAGTCTCCATGGAAAGGAAACCCCACATGTGATGTGGAAAACATTGACGAACTTGTATTAGAATAACAGTGATCAAAGGAAGTTGGCACTGAAGGAGAAACTTCGTAAAATCAAGATGGAGAAAGGTCAGACGATTCCAAAATACTTGACCAAGTTCACTCAATGTTGGGATGAACTTGGAAGTGTTGGAATCATGGTTACCGAGGAGGATATGGTGAGACTTGCTCTTCTTGGATTCCCATAGAGTTGGCATAGTTATCAGGACTTTGTTAATGGTCGGGAGAAGCTGCTAGATTGGGAATGACTATGATCGGATTTGATGCAGGATGAGATCAGGAGGAACACCAGGGATGGCTCTTCATCAAAGGTTGATGATGAAGAGAACTATGCCTTAGCGATTAAGGCAAGGAAGGGGAAAGGTAAAATTTCCCATTCCAAATCAGATTCTTATCATGGAGGTAAGAAGAAGGACATGACGAAATTGAAATGTTTTCATTGTCACAAGATGGGACACTTTGCTACAAATTGTCCATTGAAGAAGTCCAAGGAGAATTCCTCAAGAGGAGTGGCGGGTGAGGCTTTGGCCTCCCAATTTGTATTGGACTTTTCCCTCATTGTATGCATGGTGTCTTCAATGATGGGAAGTGTTTGGTACTTAGACATTGGAGCTTCATTCCACATGATTGGCGACAAAGAGTTATTCAGTGAACTGGAGGAGAAATATCTCAAGATGCATATCGAGATGGGTGATGACGATAAGTATAGTTTTACTGGTGTGGGCACTATTACTTTTCAGAGGGAGCATGTGACTCCACTCACCTTGAAGAATGTTATGCATGTATCCAGACTAACGAAGAACTTGGTATCTATTTCCATGCTTGAGGATAGAGGTTATGATGTAATCTTTTCAAAAGGAAAGGCGTTCCTTCGACACATAGCCACTGGTCAAGTAAAGAAGATTGGGATTCGAGTTTAGAATCTCTATAAGATAGAGGTAGAGGATTGTGTTGATTGAGTTCAAAAGCAAAAAAGATGTTGAGTTGAGACATCAGTGAGTTGTGGCACATGCGATTGGGCCACTTGCATCATGGGGCTTTGAAGATATTGCAAAAAATCTCTACCGGTCTTCCCAAAGGTACACTTGAGCAAGTTGATACATGTAAGGGTTGTACTTTGGGAAAATACACCAACTCTTACTTTGGAGCTAGAGACAGATGAGTAGAGTCTATTCTAGAGAGAGTCCATTCAGATGTGTGTGGACCATTCTCGAAAGCGTCCATGTCCAAACACAGGTATTATGTTATATTTGTTGATGACTATTCTCATAAATGTTGGGTATTTTTTATGCAGAAAAAGGATGAAACTTTCAAAAAGTTTTGTGAGTTCAAAGCATTGGTAGAGAAAGAGTCTGGCAAGAATGTTAAAGCTCTATGGAGTGATAACGGTGGTGAGTATGTCTCAAATGAGTTTAAGAACTTCTGTGCAGCGGAAGGGATTAAACGAGAGTTGATGGCACCCCATAACCCTCAATAGAATGGGGTTGCCGAGAGGAAGAATAGGAGCATAGTAGGGGCAACAAGGGCGATGTTGCATGATCAGGGCCTACCACTACACTTGTGGGCTAAGGCATGCAACACAGGGTTTATGTTCAGAACCATAACCCACATCGGATACTTGAGATGAAGACACCAGAGGAGGCCTATTCCAGTAAGAGGTTAGAGGCTTATTATCATGTGACCAAAGGTGCACAGAATAAGCTTGAGCCAACAACAGAGTTGGGGATCTTTGTGGGGTACACTGATACACCCCACAACTATCAGGTGTACATGTCGATCAGTTGGATGAAAGTGGTTCGTAGGAATATTAGGTTCAATGAGGAGAAGGCCATGCAAGTATCCTTGAGAGGGAACTTGAGCTACATGTGGATGAGGAGATTTTTGATCCTAAGGTTGAGGGACCTCAATTTGATGTGAAGCAGCCACATGTAGAGGTATAAAGAGTGGAGACATCCACTCGGAAAAATTCTTCCAAAGAGGGAAGAAAGCACACTAGAGAGGCTAACATATTCTTGGATGATGCACAGGAGAATTCAGGAGCACCCTCTTCTCAACGCAAGCAGAGAAGGTCACCAGAGAGGTACATTGGATACATGGAACTTATGGGTGCATGTGTTGTGGCAGAGCCATATTCCTTTCAGGAAGCAGTGCAGTAGTCGATTTGGGTTGATGCGATGGTGGAGTATGACTCCATAGTTTGAAACAGTGTTTGGAATGTGGTCCCGAGACGGAATGACAAGTCATTTGTGAGCTCACATTGGCTTTACAAGGTAAAGAAAGCTGCAGATGGTAGTGTGGAGAAGCATAAGGCTAGATTTCTGGCCTGTGGATTTTCACAGGTAGAGGGGATTGATTATGATGAGACCTTTGCTCCTGTTGCAAGGTACTCATCAATCAGATCTATTTTGGCACTATCAGCATAGATGGGTTAGAAGATCCATCATCTGGATGTGAAGACTGCCTTCCTTAATGGCATGATTGAGGAAGAGGTGTACATAGAGCAGCCCGAAGGTTTTGAAACCTTGGACCATGAGTCACATGTGTACCAACTCAAGAGAGCATTGTATGGGCTAAAGCAAGCACCCCGTGCTTGGTACACTAGGATAGATAGCTACTTCACTAGGTTGGGCTTCATGAAGAGTGAAGCGGATGTGAACCTGTATCACATAATGGTGGAAGGTAAGTTGTTGATCATTGTAATTTATGTAGATGATCTCATACTGATTGATGAGAAGCTCATCAAATCTTGTAAGGAGGACCTTGCAATAGAGTTTGAGATGAAGGATATGGAGCTCACACATTACTTTTTTGGCATGGAGGTATGGCAGGGAGATGGGGAGTTGTTTTTATCTCAGGGAAAGTATGTGAATGAGATACTTTGGATATTTCGCATGGAGAGCAGTAAACCCATGGAGACTCCTCTAACTGGTAACTAGAGGAAGGAGGATGCTACTTCAGGGGAAGTAATGGAAGTTATTGTTTACAGGAAGCTTATGGGTTCACTCATGTACTTGGTGAACATGTGACCGGATATGTGCTATGCAGTTAACAAACTTAGTCAAGTGATGGTTAGGCCTACCAAGTTGTATTGGAAGGCGGAAAAGCATGTATTGAGATACCTCAAAGGCACTACTCATTTTGGGTTATGGTATAGACGGGCAGAGGGAGTGAAGCTTCAAGGCTTCACCGATGCAGATTGGGCAAGGAGTCCATCCGACAGGAAGAGCACATCAAGAGGTATCTTCAGTATTGGGTCAACGACAGGTTCTTGGTACATCAGGAAACAGAGATCAGTTGCACTCAGTTCTGTGGAGGTAGAGTACATGGCTGCAAGTCAAGCATCATGTGAAGATCCTGGTTGGTTTGTTTGGTGAGCAGATGGATCCAATAATGATTTATCGTGATAATCATAGTTGTATCAAACTCTCTGAAAATATAGTTTTTCATGATCGGTCCAAGCATATTGATATCTGGTATCATCATCTCAGAGATTGTGTATTGAGGTGGATCAAGTTGTTAGATTACATTCCCATGGAGGAGAAAGATGCTGACATCTTGACAAAGGCATTGTCAAGATGTAAATTCGAATTTTACAGAGACAGGATCAAGGTAGGTTATAATCCCTTTATTGTTGAGAGGGAGTGTTGAGAAATGGAAACAAGAAATTCTAGTTTAATTTGTCCTTGAATTAAATTGTGAATTAAATTCGAATTCTATTCTCATAGCAACTTACAATTAGTTAATTAAGTTTATTAAACTTACTTAAATTAGGAAATTCAAGTTGGAAGTCTTTATGTCGTCTTGTGTATGTTCTCCCTACTTTGTAGGAGTCCAGTATGAGTAATTGTGAATTTTAAAATAGAAGACATAGTTTCATGAGTCAGTTCAGTTAAATTAGTTCTCAAACTGCTTGAGAGAACTAATAGTGAGTTAACTGTCAGTGGTGTCACTAATGAACTCCACCAATTCTACTCTAATTAACTGAATATTTACTCATAAGAAACTCATGCATGTCAATTCTGAGAAAGTCCCAGTTGAGACTGGAGTGCAGGGACAGTGTGCTAGCTGTTTTAGATTTTTCTGAGTTTCACTAATAGTGCATGCATTCAGGAACTGGCCCTTGAGGGATTGCACTGTTTTTAGAGGCTTTATTTCCCTTTAAATACAAGCTATCCTCCATAGGAATTACGCATTGGAATAGAGACTTGGAGAGCTTGTGAAGAGGCTAAGATTTGGCCTTGAGCTTTCTTATGAGTTGGAGATTGAATTTGTTGAGTGATGGGATTGTTCTAGAGAGAACAAACATTGTAATTTCATCTTGATTTTTCGGATGAATACAAAACAGATAGTAGGGGTTTTGAGTTGTGGATTTTCTTGGATATTTATTGTGTTATGAGCCTTTGATTCTCTTCCTCTATTGATTATTTTTTGCTCGATGTTTATGGGCTTCCGCTGTAAATAGTAGAAGTAGATTCTTGTCTCCTGCTTTATAAAATTGCATATGCTTGTGAATCTACAAGATTTTCTACAAATATAAGTTCCTGTTGTTGAAGTACCTGCAAGGGAAGTTGTTGCTATGGGAATAGCTATTGATATATTAGTTTGTTGTTCTTTTTCCTTTAATAAATTCTCCAACTCAATTTCCTTCTTTTGTATCTACAAGTTATGTTCAACTATAATCTTGAACATATTTTATTTCTCTTTCTCCAATTCACCAACTTCTTTGTTTTGTGGATCGTCTGTGGTAGGGAGTTTTAGCTACTTCCTTAATGCTAGGATATCAACAATTTTTCTCCTGATCATTTCTTCATTAGCCTTCACATTATTGTGATTATATCCCAATTTAATCGCTGGATCTTCTAAAGATTCTATCTTGGTATCCTTAGCCAAAGATGATATTTTTTCTAACTTTAATTGTGACTTAATATTATTTAATGAAACTTGGAGCTTGGTCCTTCCATTGTTGAGCTAGTCTAAGTGGAGTAAATCATTTCTCCATCTTGCTTATGTAAGTCATTCTGGTCAATAGGATGAATTTGTTTAGTATCAAAAGCAAAACATATTTCTTGTAATCTTCTGCAATCCTAGGGAAGGGAACTTTAGGCTCTAGGAGGGCCATCTAAAACTGTCCTTTCTCAGTATCTAGTGCAGAAACAAGTTTGTGTTGAGAGGCTGGAGTCTAATTCCAGAATTCAGAATAGGTGGTGGCCTTTAGTACTTCATTTTTCCTTTTTATTTCACTATATCTGGCAAAAATACTTGGTTTTGTTACACTGTGAATTAGTTCTCATGTCTAAGCTAGTTCTAATGGATCTTGATAAACTAAGGATACAAGAGAACTCAAGAAAATATCCTCAATCCTTGGAAAATTTGCAGCATGGGGACCTGTTAGAACCAATGTAGTCTATTGATGTGAACTTTCTTCTTGAAATTGTTCTTCAAGGGGATTATTTTTCTTCTTCTTGTTGTACATTATAAAATCCGTCTCTTGAACTTCTGAAACTAAAGGGGAAAAATGTTCCCTTTTTCTCTTAGCATGCTTCTCTTATGGCACTAGAGTTTGTGAGGTTGTTGAAATGAAATCTTCTTTTCTGCTTCCTACAATTTATTCTACTCTTCTTGATTCATGTACTG
This sequence comes from Pinus taeda, assembly GCA_000404065.3. Taxonomy (NCBI): domain Eukaryota; kingdom Viridiplantae; phylum Streptophyta; class Pinopsida; order Pinales; family Pinaceae; genus Pinus; species Pinus taeda. Next base: position 5,163 of record APFE031478493.1, on the reverse strand, counting down.
TTCAATTTCTAGTCTAGGAGTGTGTGCATAAGGAGTAGTTTTATGTTCTACCCTTAACTTAGAAATAATCCCCAAGGGATCATAATACCAGGTAAAACTTAATTTAAACTTCATTTGTTTCAAAATAAGGTATGAATCCTTCATTGATGCTCTGGTATTACAAATGAATGGCCCAATCTGTGCTTTTAACCCGCATTAATACTTCTTTTTAGCTGACACAAAATGCAACACATCCATGTTCATCATCTACCTGATATATTCTAATGCAAAAATCCCGATTGGCACAAACTTTGGTAGTTTATATGGAGGAAGGTCACATCCATATACTCTAAACTCTGTGTAGTTTTGATATAGATACCAATATCTAGTCTTTGTCTGCTCACTGAGGTGAAGAATTCTTTCGATTCCAGGTGAAATCCAAGGAAAAACGTCATTGTTACTGAGAAGACATGAAACCATATATATAAACTTATTTATATAATCACTTAAAGAAAATTCATTGGTGTTCTTCCTTACCAAGGAAGTCCAATGAATTAGAGACTAAGGATTTCCCCGTTCATCTAGCTTCTGTAATGGAAACTAAAATTTATCTGCTTGATAAAATAGGAACAAGTATACAAGAATTGATGTGTATTTAAAGGCTCCTTCAATATAAAACTTTAAAAATTGATCATGGATAGCTTATGTCAAAAATTTACTGTAATTGAAGATAAGTGATGGTTTTAACCTACTAAAAACACTGATAGAAATCCTAGAATAATTTCATCAACCCACTAATCAGTTGGATAAAATAATAGACAATAAACCATTGAAACAACTTGTCTACTCATCTCTAGAAACATTGAGGAAGATTATGGAGGATTTGTTCTTGGTAATCCTATATTTTCAGGTAAAATTATCTCAAAAATCTTGTCTCTTTGAGGGAAAGTGAGTTTCTTATATATTTTCATGAGAGAATCTACAAAAAAAGGATGCATAAGGGCTGAAGGTTTAATTTGAAGCATTTGGCATATTGACTCAGAGGATATTGTAAACAAAATATCATCGGTTTGGGTAATAATGGCTCTTTGACTCAGAATATACCTAAAATGACACCAAGCTACAAATTTTGGAAAGGAATGAGTCTGAGGGAAAATGAATTGAGGTAGGAAGGAGTCCCATACGTTCAATTCATCGCCAACATCAGAGAATTTCTATTTAGCCCAATTGTGGAGTTCATAGAGGTCAAATGCACATTGGGTTTTAGAAATGTTGTACTACTGGTCAACTAAGGGTAATTTTTCTAAGTCTACAACAGGGGGCAACATTGGGTTTTTATCAACTAGTTTAAACTTTCCTTTAGAAGAAGACATGCTAATGATGTTATTAGATGAAAGACTATTGTTTTACCAGGTGCTTGGTTGGTTGGTGCAGCAACGAATTCTCTTTCTCTGATGTTGGTTGCAACAAACATGTGTATGCATCTGCTATGTGAAATAAGCAAAACAAATCAAGGTAAAATGTGTGTTCTTTATTTATTGCATGAGGATTAAATCATTTGAGTGATAATCGTTGACAGGGGCGGGGCTTTTACTATGGTAGTGCAACGTTCATGGTGGAATGATCAGATGATATAACATTCTAATTCATTGAATGAATGGGAAATGGACAGATGGCAAGAGTGCAATGGTAATTAATTATTTGGCGGGAGAGGAAATGATTGATCGGTTGTTTTTTGGGGGCGGGGGGGGTAGGCAGATTATGGTTTGGAGAGGGGGGGTCCGAAGTGATTGTGAGGGCGACACGTCGATGGTGGCGAGTTTGTGAATTTAACTTTTCGGACCCCCCTCCCCTTTTTTAAACGTCGGAAGTGCGAGGGGGGGGGAGCGGGTCTGAAATGTTCCCCCAGCCATTGATCTGGGCAGGGAACATCTCAATGGTCAGCAATAGCACGAATATTACAATATAAGACAAAAGGGTCAAATCACCCTTTATAAAAGATTTAATTAGTCTCTAATTGATGTTTAAACAAATTAACAAGTAATTAATTATATATGGCAGCAATTAGATTAGCGTGCCAACATCAGCTCCATTTGGGGACTGCCTCCCCCTGTGGGATGCAGAGAACACGCAGATCCATGTGCTTTCTCTTCGAGCTATGGAGTATTTGTTATGAAAATTACACTTGACAACAAAATCTAAAGAAAAATGGTAATATACAATGAACTATGACTATGAGAAATTTCAGTACTGAATGTAGTGTTTGAGATATTGTCCATTGATAGGTAATGAAGAATATCTTCCTTCCAGATTCTGCAAGATAAAAGTGTTATTTTCCTTGGCTTTTGCAATGTTGAATGGTCCTAACCAGAGATTATAAAATTTACCATGTTTTCCTATTTCCTCTCTTCTGGCATTTCGTCTTAAAACTAAATCTCCTTTCCTAAAGTCCCTTTCCCTAGCCTTTTTGTCAAATAAACTCTTCATCTTGTTATGATATTGATGAAGCCTGTACTTAATTTCATCTTTGTCTTGATTTAACTCAATGATCTGATTGATTATTCTTGAAAAATCATTAGGTTCCTCATATGATTCCTGTAAAAATTTCATCACTGGAAAAGTTAGTTGTGTGGGAAAGATTGCCTCATTTCCATAAACAAGTTGGAAAGGGGAATTACTAGTAGATCTCTTAGGTGATACTATGTTAGCCCAAATTGCATACTTGAGATTGCTATCCCTATTCCTTTTATGATTTGTTAGTACCTTCTTGATAACTTTGACCAGAGTCTTATTTGATCATTCTTCCAATCCATTTCCTTGAGGGTAATATGAGGTAGAATGATGCAATAAAATCTAATATTTTTGGCAAAACTCTATCGTTTTGATACTACTAAATGCTTATGCATTATCAGTGACTATTTGTTGAGGAAAGCCAAATCTTGATAATATGTTTTCTTCAATGAATTGATGACAACAATGTCTGTTGCATTCTTGATATGGATGGATTCTACCCATTTTTTGAAGTAGTCTGTAGCAGTTAGGATCCATCTATGTTGATCACTGGATGCTGGAATTATTTCTCTTATGAAATCTAATCCCCACTATAAAAAGGTTGCTTCAATCAATACTGGAACCAATGGAAGTTTTGCTAACCTTTTCTTCCCAGCAAATATCTAACATGGAATACAACTTCTAACCTTTGCTCCTACTTGTGAAAACAATTTCAGCCAATAAAATCTTGCTCTCAGCATTTTATATGTTGTTTCTCTCCAAGCATAGTGTCCTCCACATATACCTTCATGAAATTTTTCTATGACACCTTTTGTTTCATTTTCAGTTAGACATAAAAGAAGGATATTCAATGGATCTTTTCAATACAAATTGGCATTGATGATGCAATATTTCATAGTCTTTAGTCTGAGAGTTCCACATTGGTTCTTTGTGAATCCAAGCGGATACTCAAAGTCACGAAGAAAATGTATAATATTAGCATACCATTCAGATAGTAAGAACTTTTCATCAATATGAAGTGGGAGAGGAATGGAATCTAGAGTAGAAGAAGGTTCTTGTGTGTTCTTATCTTCTGATTTTTGAGAAGGTTCTTGTGTATTTTTTCTCTTATGAATTTTGAGAAGGTTCTTGTGTGTTTCTCTCTGTTGAAACTTATATGATGGTGTTGATACCCAAAACCTTACAATTTGATTCAGCCAATAGCTTGGCTAAACCTTGACCTTCACCAATTTGGTAGATTTGATATCTAAGTCAAATTCTAGCATTTTTGCAATCCATCTTCCTCTCCTACCATTTGTATCAGGTTGTGTTAAGACAGTATTTACAACATTATTTGGGACATAGGCAGTAATGGGAGAATGAAGGACATAGGTTCTGAAGGCTTTTGAGGCTTGCACAAGAGCATAGGCTTTCTTCTCAATGATATCATATTTCAACTCATCATCTCTCATTACTATGCTAAAAAAGGAAACAGGTTGGTCATCTTCATTATCATTCTTTTGTAATAAGACAGCAACTAAGGTAGTATCAGAGGCAAAAGTGAAAATGTTAAAAGGTTTTGAATAGTCAAGATTGGCTAATACTGGGGCTTCAGAAATAACTTTCTTGATCTGTGTAAAAGCATACCTTGCTTGCATTGTCCATTTGACTTCATGATATTTCTCTAGCATATCAGTAATATCCTTGACTATCTCAACATAATTTGGTATGAATCTTCTCAAAAGATTAATCTTTCCTAGAAAAGTTTGTATTTCCTATTTATTTCTAGGTAAGCTAATTACCTCAATGGTTGAGACTCTTTTTTGGTCAAGCACTACTCCTTCCTTTGAAATGATGTGTCTGAGAAATTTTACTTCTTTTATAGAAAACATAGACTTCTTTGGATTGAGTGAAATTCCATATTTCATGCATCTCTCAAAAACATTTCTCAAATGTTTTAAATGTTTCTCATCAGAATTTGAAAATATAGTCAAATCATCAAGATAAATAACAACAAATTTGTTCACCTTACCAATAAATTCTAGGTCCATTTCTCTTTGAAAGGTAGCTCCTACATTGGTTAGGCCAAAGGGAATTCTAGCATACATAAATGTACCGCAAGGAGTTGTAAATGTTGTTTTTTCCCTATCTTCTGGACTTACCAGGATCTAATTGTATCAAGAAAAACCATTCTACATTGAAATTCTATTTGAGCCTAAAACTTTTTAGAGCAATTTATCCATCTTGGGCAATGGATAATTATCCTTTAAAGATAGTTTGTTTGGGGTTTCTGAAGTCTACACACAACCTTATTTCACCATTTTTCTTCTTGACAGGAACTAGGTTTGCTATCCAATCAGAGTATCTTAAGGGAACAATAATTTTCACATCCAATAATTTCCTAAGTTGTTTTTCAATATTTGGAAGCAAAACTGGAATTATTCTTCTCAATTTTTGTTTGAAAGGCTTAGCTTTTGGCTTGAGAGGAATTTTATGTTCAATAAGGGTTTTGTCATAGGTTTTAAGTTCTTCTTATGACCATGCAAAGACATATTTATAATGTTTAAGAAGACTAACTGTTACACTGAAATTTGTCACCATGACTATCTGCAGTTAGTATGGCTCCATCAACAGTCATACTATCCTCCTTGGCAAGCCTTATACCTCTGCTCTCCATGTCAAACTTCAAGAAAG
>APFE031478491.1:0-16350 GCA_000404065.3 Pinus taeda | reverse complement strand
TAAACAGTTGAGGTCCTTTTATTTACTCTACCTAATCTACTTAGCTGCCAAGATTAAACAGTTTGGTCAGATTTTATTCTCTAACTATATACATGAAATTGAAACATGAAATAGTCAAGTTTAAACACTTTGGCTATCATGGATTGCAACAAAGATTACAAGCTTCACACAATCATTTATTTTGCACAAAAGTAAATAGTAGTGGCATTTTGACTTGCAGATTTTCATGGTCTTTTATTTCTTGGGGTTCATATTTTTCATCTTTTTTGACCTTTTTATTATTTTTTTCCTTTGATTTTTCTTTCAGGATATACCCTATTTACATGTTTTAATTTTTTGAATATGGAAAACATTTGTAAAAAGCAAAGGTATGCACATATTATAGGTTTAATCTCAGTCATTCAAAAATTGTGACTCCTATTGGTATAGGAACCTAACAGTGGCTCCACTTGGGGATGGCATTTCCTCGTGAAATGTCAAGAACTTGTAGATCAATGGCCTTCTGAATTGCTGTGATGTTACTTTGCAACTTTTCTCTTTCCAACTTTTTGCATTATTGCTATTTATGACAGTAAAACCTTTGAAGCTTAGGGCCTTCTCTTCGGGCTTCAACTCCAATCAACTCTAAACTTTGAAAAATAGAATATGTACAAATGATTAGAGGAATTGTTAACTAGGCTCAATGTAGTATTTGAGCATTCGACCATTAACTGGTCCTCCTTCTGCTTTTGTGCCATCCATCTCTCTGACGAAGAAATAATTATTACCTCTGAATGCATAAATGACATATGGGCCTTTCCACAGGAAATCAAATTTCCCATGTTTACCTTTATCCTCTATTCTTGAGTCCCATTTCAAAACTTTGTCTCCTAGGTAAAAATATTCTACCTTAGTCCTTTTATCAAAAGCCTTCTTGATCCTTTCCTGCACAACTTGAGATCTAATGTACACTTCTTCCTTGGTCTGATGTAAATGAATTGTTTGGTTGATTCTTCTTTGGATGTCAATTGGTTCAACCTGTAACTCTTGGAGCAGCTTCATCACTGGTGTTCCCAAGGATGATGGGAAAACAACTTCCATTCCATAAACTAATTGATAAGGACTAGTACCAATGAACTTCTTTGTGCTTAGCCTGCCTGCCCATAAGGCATTCACAAGAAACCATGCAAAAATATTCAGATACTAGCCTGGTCAAAAGGTAGAGATTAAATCTTGTTTCAGAACAATAATTCACAGAAGAAACGATGGGGGCCACCAGCACTGAAAGAGAAAGAAGCAGGCCTGCCGCTCCTTCTATGGGCACACTAGAACCGTCCACATCAAACACCCATATGTTGGAAATGCACCAAAGTGTTGAAGTGTCCTCCTTTAGGATGCCAGCTGATAGAGATCAAGATATTAGAGAGGTACAAGAATATAAAGGCCAGGAATGAGAGGCTAAAAGCCCAAACTTATGCACAATACCTCAAGATGGCACCTACAAACCAAACAAGGCTTATGTCAACCAATGATGTCAAAGAAGGTAAGATGCACATGACATTTGTCAAACCTACCACTCAACAACCAAGAACTGAAACTGACTTCAAGAAGATTGATTTTGAAGTGCTGGCAAAGGACATACATGCTATTGACTAGATTGAGTTTCAAAAACATATAGGGGAGATGATTTACTCCACCTTGACATGGAAAGCCATCGTAGCTCACCAACTGTAGAATTCCATAAATAACATATCAACTCAATTTCAATTGGAAAAGGCCTCTTCACAGGCAAAGAACACCAGAATCAAGTCCTTGGAGGACTTAATCATTGAGTTGGGACATGATCCCAAAGATATGAAGGCCACTGAAAGACTGATCAAGAAGAAAAATGATGACATAGCTGCTTTGAAGAAGCAACTTAAGATTCCACCACTGCATCACCCACAGATAACAGAGGTCCTAGAGACCCAAAAAGGACACTTTGATTCAATCCAAACAAAGTGAACTGGCCACCACTTCTACAAATACCATTCCCACAGTAACAGTTGCAGTCCCTTCAACACCAACATCATCATTGGCACCAACAGCTCCACCTGCCACAACACTACCAGTCACAACTGAGTCTACAGTAGTAGGTACTTCAACTGAAAAGGTAGCAGAGTTAGTGAAAGCCATAGAGGAAATGTCCATCTGGGCAACAGAACTTAAGAGGCTTAAGGAGAAAGTGGCAAGCTTAGAAACTGATTGCAAGCTTGCCCAGATACAACAGAGGGAAGAAACACATAAATCCCTAAGGATGGGCGAGAAGATAAAGGTCCTAGAGAAGGATCTAACTTTACAAAATCCACTAGGACAGACTAAGGAGATGCTCTGGGCCAATATCATTGACTCTGTCAATGATGTTTGGCCATCAATTAAAGTAATATTCGAGCAAACAAAATTGGTGAAAGTGGCCACCAAAGCAATTCAAAACGTAAAGGAAGACTTAGGAGACTAGCCTGAGGATGCTAATCGACTCATCCATTTCTTGAACAACAAGAAAAAGCATGAACTAAATGAGCTTGGTGTGGAGGACAGAAATAAAGCCATCATTGAAGTCAAAAAGGTTCTTTCTAAAAGAAACCTTATGCTTAACCTCGAGAGAAAATGGCATAACATGTAGGTGGGCATTGACAGATTCATGAAAAAGCTTCAAATTTTGAGGAATAAAGGCCTTCCAAGTCCTATGGTCATCCATGAAAAACTTATGACCCAATTGGACTATGTTGATAGATAAGGAAGTTGGCCAAGGACCAAGCAAACACTTCAGGTATCAAGGCCTTGCCTACAGGGAAAGTATTGTATGATACTTTAGAAGATCTATTCTTTCTGGACCATGAGCTGAAACATTCGTTTGTCACCAAGCCTAATTTTTCCAAGTACACTGAGGTCAATGAGATCTATAGAAGAATGCTCAAAGTAAAGTTACCTAAGGATGATAGGTGGGAAAAGATGACAGGTTTACTATAAATTACCACATTAAATATGAATAACAACCAGATGAAATAGGTGAATAGGGTCAAAGAGTAGCAGGTTAAAGAGTATCAATAAAAGACTAAAGATAAATATGATTCTAGCGTACACATATCAGCCAGCTTAAAAGGGCTCAAGTTCAACTACAACAGCTAGCACTACCACAATAAGAGGGACAACATGATGCAGTTTTCCATCTGTCTCTATCTTCATGCTTGAAGATATTTTTATTTCCTTAATTAAATCTCAAACTGTTATGAGATATTTTGTAATGATTTGTATAAATAATTCCCATTTCAAAGTATTTAGGGTGGATTCAAAGACATTTCTATAGACTTGTATCTAAAATCAGAGTGCTATTGTATCAAGACTGGATTGGCTTGCTGGATCATGGAATAAAGTTCAGAAGTTTTACAGGATTCTTGTGTAAAGTGAAAAACAAATAAGTATTCTCTCATGTGTATTATTGTTTTTCCTTATGTTTATTAATAATCATATGTGTTCCTATGAAATCTGAATGGTGAACTAGGAATGATATTTCAGAACTTGCTTTAAAGCACTTTGTTTTGACTGTTTACCTTCTTAATACTTTCTGCTAAACTATCTTAGTTAGGGAATTCTTAAATTCTCCCTTACATACGTAGTTTCTCTTTGTGGTCTATGTAGCAAAGAATTCTTAATTTCCATTTGTTGATGATCACCCTCTATTCCTTATTCTGATCTCGGTCTAAGGATTCTTCATTGTCCTTTTACGCTGGTTAGAATCATTCCATCCATTAATACTTTGAAAATTTACCTTTTGCTTTTCTAGCCTGCCCTGTGAAAAATCTCTTTAATGATATGATCCAGTTAAGTTATCCTTTGATTGAATCCATAGCCCAATGGCCTAAAGACCTAGTCCTATCCATCTGTTCCAAGAATTCCACCACCCAACTTTCAATCAAAATCAAAATCCTCATGAGCATTAAGAACTAGCCTAAAATCCCACCCAAACAAAGTTAAATTATAAAGAGAGATCCCTCTCTGGACTTAGGTTTGCTAGAACCTGAGTCTAAAGATTGGTTTGTGGTTACCTCAGATTATTCCTTCTTTTGATAACTTCTAGGGAAAAATTCTGAGTGATAACACATACTTGATACATAAAAAAATTTAAAGTGGTAAAAATATGCTCCAAAAAAGATAGGTGTATTCTGAATCACCATTTTTCAAAATCGAGTGATTTTTTGCTACCTCAAAAAAATGGGTACTAGTTCATTTTCTGATTTGATCGATAACTATGCTTTATATCAAGGTCACACCATTCCTAAAAATAATGTTAAGTCCTGTGTCATATCTTGGAAAAAGAGAAAGTTACTTGTCGAATTATGGGTGCATCAATTTATTCACACTCTAGGAGTTATCCCCAAGGGTTGGTTTCCAAAAGTGGAAATGAAAATACAAACCTCTTACTGGGATGATTTGATTTCCTAGTTCTGTATTGATTTTAACTTTTCATATAAATATTCCCATATCATAGAAGTGTTGAAAGCAATTAAGTAAGTTTTGTTTCCTACTGGAAAGCCCCTTTCAGAATCCTTTGAAAATATAGGTTGTGGTACTCTATCTAATTCTAGTTTACAGATGGTTTTCACTTGTGAGAATATTGATAAATAACCAAATGATGCTGATTTATAGGGACTAAGACATTTTTCTTTTAAAGAATCTAAATGAGAACGAAACATCAAAGATGATCCTCCTTGACAAGATGCTCCTCATTCACAACCCCTTAATTTGCAGAAATTTAATATTGGTTTTGATGAGAAACCTAAATCAGCATCCATAGGAGATTATTGGGATGAGAAAAAAACTAAAGAGTTAATTGATATTCTCAAGGAGTATGAAGACTTATTTCATGCTTCTGTTTTAGAACTAAAAGGCATCAAAGGTGATTTAGGTGAAATGAAGATAGTTGTTAAAAAAATTGTAGCAAGAAAGGCTCAATTTGACTTTAGCCTTAGTCAAATTGAGTAAATTGAACTTCCACATCAACAAGACCACTTGGAGGCATTTAACTAGTGTGGAATGGCTATTTTCACTTAGTCAGCTAAGTAAATTCGAGTTAGAGGGATTGTAGCTTAGTTATGCATGTGTGATTACTAAATTTTAGCAATCTAGTTCAATTACTTTTAGTTGTATTTTGTTAACTAACCTTTAACTATTGATACATTCAGTTGAAGGTCACTTGTGCAGTGGAACAATAGTCTAACTTAGATATCTATCAGTTAACTAATCAATCAACCCAAAATAACTAATGGATGCAAGGCATTCGAATTCCTAAGCTATAGTGGAGATGATAAGGCAGTGTAACATGAGTTGTATACTAGTTTGAGTGTACAAGTGTTGCATGAAGTCAGGAGATCAATCCTTGGAAATTGCACAATAAAATATGAGGAAATTCCTATCTTTTAGGAGCTAATTTGCTTAGTAATTGCACAATGAAATAAGAGGCTAGATGAGCAAATAATTGGTCGAGTGTTGGACAAAGTTTCTTATTCAATAGAGAGAATAGTTATTCTTTTGCAAGTTGTGCTCAGAGTTGGAGAAAGCAACTGTAATAATTTCACTATTCAACTAATAAATGCAAAGAGGCTTGAGGGGTTTTTCCCAGTTGAGTTCCACTAGAAATCACTATGTATTTGTGTTTTTTCTTATTTCATGTCTATGCATGTTATTCTAAATTGTGATTTTTCATTCTGCATGTCACTAGAGTAGAATTGTGTCTCTTGTTTTTCAATTTAAAATCTTGAGCAGTTGCAATTTCTATCAAATTTCTACAATAGTTTTGAAACCAGATGCATGACCAGTGAGACATTGTCCATCTCGATTGAACCTCTAAGTTAAGGAGAAGGTTAATAAAGAGATTGAAAAATTTTTGGTCGCAAGGCTTATTTTTTCTATAGATGAGGTTGATTGGAGAATTCCTATAGTTATCCATGACAAGAGGGATTCTAAGGATACCAAAGTTTTTGTAGCATATCCAATTTAAATAATGCATGTGTTTATGACCCCTTCCCTACTCCCTTTAGTGATGAAATCTTGGAAAATGTTACAGGACAAGAGGCCTATTATTTAACATATGACTTTCCAAGCTATCATCAGGCTAGTATTACAGAAGAACACGAAAATAATCCCACTTTTATCATACAATGGGGATCCTATGCATACCATGTAATGCCATTTGGACTGAAGAATGCTCCTATAGTCTTCTCTAGGATTGTCATAGAAACTTTTAGAGAATGCATATATAAGTTTATGGAAGTGTATATGGATGATTGGATTGTCTACAGTCTATTGAATAAACATGCAATTCTGCTCAGGGTAATGTTTGACTGGTTTAGACAAATACAAATTTCCCTTAATTTAAATGTATATATTTTCTATTTGCCACTTGGGAATTTTTGGGGACATGTTTTTTGTAAAGTTGGTGTATCGGTAAATCCAACAAAATTTGTTGTAATTCTTAACATGCCACCTCCAATGATCATTAAGCAGCTTAGATATACTCTGGGACATGCAGGTGATTACCATAGGTTTATATGTAATTACACTTGTATCATTACTCTTCTTGAGAAATTCGAAAGTGATCTTATCCTAGTTTACCTTGACTGGAGTAAGGAGTTTCATGTGCATATCGATGGTTTCAAAACTACTCTTCATGTTGTTCTTGTGCAACTAGGAGAAGAGAACCTGGATCATTTGATATATTTTTCTAGTAGGAAGCCATATTTTGCGGAGCACAATTATACTACAATCGATAGAGAAGATTTGGCGATGGTGTATTCTCTTAAGAATTTTAGGCACTATTTGTTAAGTGGTCATTTCAAGTTTTTCACAGACCATTTAGCTTTGAAGTATTTAGTGAATAATCATGTCTCGGAGGGAAGGATCTATCAGTGGTTGTTGTTATTTCAAGAGTTCTATTTGAAGTCGTTGTGAAACCTAGGCAATCTAATGTGGGACTTGATCACATTTCTCAATTAGGTTCAGGAGAATTAGGAGTTTCTATTGACGACCAACTTCCAGATGCTAAATTTTTTCAAATTGAAGCTATTACTGATTAGTTAGAGCATATTGCACCTTTTCTAACTATTTTTACTTTCACTGAGGATTATTCCACAACATAAAAGAAGCATCTTGTAGTTAGAGCAACTGACTATCAACTTATTGCAGGCCATTTATACAAATTAGGCCTCGAAAATATTCTTCGTAGATGTGTATTTAGTTAGGAAAGGGATTCTATGGGAGTGTCATAATGGATTTATGGGAGAACATGTTAGAGGAAAATCTACCACCTTTAAAGTACTACAAGGACGATTATGGTGGCCAAGTTTGTTTAAGGAGGCCAAGGAGTTCGCTAATAATTGCAATGTTTTTTAGAGGGTTGGGAGACCTTATCATCGATATGAGCTTCCATTACATCCACTTCAAGCATTACAAGATTTTGAGAAGTGGGTTGTTTACTTCATTGTACCTATCAACCCTCTTGCATGACATTTGTAAGAAAGATATATTATTACTGTAACAGACTATCTCACGAGATGAGAAAAAGCTACTCTAGTGAAATATTGTACTACTAATACTAAAGCTCATTTCATCTTTGAGAATATTATTACCAAGTTTGGTTTCCCAAGGAGTCTAACTAGTTATCAATACTATAAACTCTAGCTCAAGAGTTTCTTATTCAACACCATATGAGTAGTCCATATCATCTGTAGGCCAATGGTATAGTGGAGGCATTTAACAAAATTTTGGAGAAAGGTATCACCAAATCATGTTCAACTAATAAATATGATTGGGATGAGAGAGTTCTTGCAACGCCTTGGGCCTATAGGGATAACCACCAAAAGGTTACACAAATATGCTTCATTTCAGTTGGTATATAAAAAATAAGTTGTATTCCCTATAGAATTCCTCATCCTAATTTATACATTACACAAGCCACCAGGATGAAAGATGATGATTCAGTCATGGAATGACTTAAGAGTTATGGGAATTAAGTGAACCAACATTTTTGATAGGTTTTCATCAAAGTGTAGAAAAGTAGAGGCAGAAGGTCTGGCATGATCGCCACATCAAGAATAATTCTTTTTATATTGGGGACCATTAGGGGAATTTTGAGGTCTAAAATGGGCCTCCTATGGAAATTATAAAATAATAGTGGAAATAATAAAATAAGATTAGTTTACATCATAAAAGTTTAGAGGGAAAAAGAAAAAACTATTTTTTCAACTCGTATTTTCAACTTATCTCCCTATGGGTTTACTCAAATTTCGAGCGGAAACACTCATTGGATGCGGAATTTGATTCCTCATCCAAGAAGTACCCATTTTTCATACTTTCTATGGAACAAGCTACATGAAAAATGACAACTACATCAAAAATGTGATTGTATTAATGTTTTTTTCATGTATTTCTTATTTTTCGTGTAGCAGGGTCCATCAAAAGTATGCAACATGGGTACTCCTTGGACGAGGAACTAAATTTTGCATCCAAAAAGTACTCTCGCTTGAAATTCGAGCAAAACTTTAGGGAGATAAGTTGAAAATAATAGTTGAAAAAATAGTTTTATTATTTTATTATTATTATTTTTTTTTTTATACTTTTTACTCCAAAAATGGTGAATCATCCCCTGTGGCTGACATCATCATGTTGAATCTTATTGGTTCTTATAAAGTTTATTTTGATTGTACATTTTTCTTAGGAGACCCATTTTAGACTTCAAAATTCCCCTAATGCAAGTTCTCCTTAATGACAGTAAGTACTTGAAACATCGAGGGAAACTCAAAATGCATTGGCTAGGATCATTCATAGTTGCCGAAATAAAATATTTAGGATCTCTCAAACTTGCACAACTTGATGGTATTATTTGGCCTAGTTGGGTGAATGATGATTAATTGAAACCATACTCTTCCCCTTAATTCATATGTTTATGTTTCTCTCTATCAAGGATCCTAGATTAGGTCTTACGTTAGGGATTAGTTGGTGTTTTCAGTTGTGTTAGTATACTTCTGGTTCCTTCTAGTTCCATCAGTAGTTGTTTTATTTTTTTGTTGTGTTATATGGAAACTAATTGTGTCGAGGAGGTATAGTATATGTCGCTTAGTTGTCAATTTGTGTCTCTTAGTTATGTTTCCATTATGTTGAGTCATGGATTTGCTGAGTTAGCAATCACTTATTTTTTCTTCCCGCTGTACTATTATCGATTTTTAATGTACCTTGCACAAGTGGTTTCCCATGGGTGAGTCTCTACTTAGAGAAAAGTGTCCAAAATAATTAGTTTCCTAAGTGTGACTTTATAAAGTGAAAGTGAATTTATAAGTGGTAAAGTCAATGTTAAATTATAAAGTGAAAAGTGACTTTAGACATAAAGTACAATGTGGGTACTTTATTTAATGGGTGAGTTAAAAAATAGAAAGTGATAATCAAATGCACATTTATTCTCATCCCTTGATTTAAATGAATCTGAGCCATTAGATCTTAGGGTTGTCCAAAAGTCATTTAGAGAAACAAAAGGGGGAAAAGAAAAGAGAGACTGCATTCATTCTTCATGAGTAGATTGGAGAAAGGAGGCTAAGAGCTGGAGAAAAGTTTTGAAGGAGAAATTTGTTGCAGCAAGCTGAAGGAGTGATTTATGGGCAAAGATGGGCATGGAAATCAAGGCATATAAGACATCAGAAGGTAAAGTACGATCAACATTGAATGCTGCGAGCTTCACGCCATTCAAGAGAAGTTTTTGATTTTTTTTTGAAAAAAAAACCATACAGTCCGTACAGTCATATCCGTACAATACATATTTTTAGCTTCAAGTGGGCACAAAAATCGAGGCAAAGTGGGCACGATTTTCAAGGAGTTTTGGGCTTAAGAGACGAGTTGTAATTTGTTATTTTGTTTTATCTGCAAATGTATATTTCCTAAACTTGAAAGATAAATAAATTTTAAGAGCTCTCTAACAAGTTTTCCCTGGAGAAGATTGAAGTGGTTTTTCCTAGGTCTAAGTTGACCAAAAATCTATGTGTATTTTTATGTGTGTTGCTGGTCTGTTTATGTCCATATTTATTTTCAGCATGTGTTGACAGTCCCATGTGTTTTAATTTGAAAATTTCATTTCCATAATTCTATATGTTGAATGTATGTTTATGGGAAAGAGCATTTAATTGAATGGGAGTGATAAAATTAAAATTGGGTTGGGATTGCAGGAAACTTTTTTTTTGTCATCAAATTTCAACATGGTATCTGAGCTACAGGCTAAAATTTTCAGTTTGAACAATAGACAATAGTTTGGGACAACAAATAGTGGTTTGGACAACAAATTGAATTTTTGGACAACAAACTCAGTTTGGACAACAAACTGATATTTTGGGACAACAAGGTGAAATTTCACACAGATTAAACTTTTGGGACAATAAGGTGTTCTGGAAAGTTCATTTCTCCATTTTCTTGGTTTTGTAAATTTTGGACAGTAGTCATGGCCATGTTCTTAAGGATGGAGGATATATTGGATGGGATATCCAACTATGCCGTTTGGAAGGACAAAATTCAGATAGTGTTTGAGGAGGCAACAATTTGGGACATATTACAGCAAGTGGTTGTACCTCCTACTGTTGCAGATGAACTTGCTAAATTAAAAAAAAAATAATGAAAAAGAAAAAAGGATTTTGATGGATAGTATGAAGGATCATGTGCTTCCTCAGGTGGGAGGAAACACATATGAATATCAGATGTGGACAACTCTAACAACTCTCTATTAGAGTACCAATGATAGCAGGAAGATGGTACTCAAAGAACAATTGAAGAACATTAGGATGAAAAAAGCTAAAAGTGTAGTTCATTATCTTGCCAGGGTCAAATAGGTAAGTGATGATCTGAATTTTATTGGTGAGGCAGTTGCACCCAAAGAGTTAGTCAGGATAGCTATAGTGGTACTTCCTATCTTGGGAGTTCTTTGGAGATGTTGTTACCTCTAGGGAGAATCTTCCCAATTGGGACAGATACTAGGATGATTGTGTATAGCATGAGATACAGAAGACTCATAGTGGTGGGGTGAAGATAGTAGATGAGGAGGATGTAGCCTTGACATCCAGGATGAAGAATAAAGGGAAGGCCAAGGAAGGGGCATCATTAGATAGGGCTAAGGGAAAAGAGAAGAAGAAGAAGAAAGATACAAAATTGTCCAAAGTCAAATGTTGTGCATGTTAGAAGATGAGACACTATTCTGCTACATGTCCTGAGAGGGAGAAAAGGGGAAGAAGGGTACTATAGCTTCAACAGAGGTGGAGAAGTTTGCTTCATAGTTTTACCATGACTTTTCATTTATTACTTCTAAATTTAGTAGGAGTACATCATCCGATGTGTGGTACATAGACATCGGGGCTTCCCACCATATGACAGGTACATGAGAGTTCTTTTCAAATCTTGCAGAGAGGGCACTTAATATTGAGATTGTACTAGGAGATGATCGCCCTGTGAGAGCTATTGGTGTGGGGGCTATGAACTTTGAGAGGGAGTCTTTACCTCCTTTGAAGGTCATGGATGTTTTGTATGTTTCAGGGATGAAGAAGAACTTGATTTCAGTGTCTGCTATGGAGGAGAGGGGATTTGACATCACTTTCTCAGGAGGGAAGGTATTGATGCATCCTAGGGGAGCTTCCATCACTTTGGCCAAAGTGATTGGAGTCCGCTTTGGGAAACTATAAAGGTTCAATTTTCAGTCGGTAGGAACATTAGTGAGTAACACATTTGGTAGCACTCACACTAGTACCACTAGCGGTAGAGACTTGTACGAGTTATGGCACTGGAGGATGACGCATATGCATCATGGAGCTTTGAGAGTATTGAGGGAGATCACTACTAGAGTTCCTGATTTCAGTGTTGAGCATTATGAGGTCTGCAGAGGGTGTGCTTTGGGAAAGTACACCAAGTTACCATTCCTGGCGAGCGACAACAAATCTACAAGTATACTAGACTTGATTCATACTGATGTTAGTGGCCGTATCTCTCATGTGTCTTTGGGTGGTTATGAGTATTATGTTATATTCATTGATGAATACTCTAGGAGGACTTGGATCTATTTCCTAAAGACCAATGGTGAGTTCTTTAGTCACTTTGAATATTTCAAAGCTCTTGTGGAAAAGTAGATAGGTAGGAAGATTCGGGTCTTAAGGTTAGACAATGGTGGTGAGTACATCGATGGTGGGTTTTCTGAATTCTTTGCACAAGAGGGAATTAGGAGAGAGTTCATGGTTCCTTACAATGTCCAACATAATGGGGTGTACGAAAGGAAGAACAAAGATATTGTTGGGGCTACTAGGGCAATGATTCATGATCAGGAGTTGCATTTGTTTTTATAGGTTGAGGCTTGCAATATTGTTGTTTATCTTCAGAACAAGAGTCCTCACAGAGTATTGGGGAATATGACTCTGGAGGAGGCTTTCACTAGGGAGAAGCCTCATGTGGCACATCTTCGTATCTTTGGATGTCTCACATATTCTTATATCCCCAAGGAGCAGAGGACGAAGCTGGAACCCATGACAGAGAAGGGTATCTTTATGGGTTACAATGAGACTTCGAAGGCCTATCAGATATTCATTCCTTATAAATAGACAATGGTGATTAGGAGGGATGTGAAGTTTGAGGAGGAGAGGGCCTATTAGAGATCACAGGAGTATGATGAGAGAAAGTCACAAAATTCTCCTTAGCATGGAGGTCAGGTACATGGAGTAGGAACTCAGGGTTTTGGATCGACTAGTAAAGGAGGTACTTTAGTGTCAATGATATTTGGGGCACTAGTGGTGAGTTCACCGGGCACTTCTTTAGGGAGTCCATTGGTATAGAGTTCACATGGCACTTCAGCTGACACAAGCACATGTGCCAATACAGGTTCTTCAAGGACAGGTGCTGGTACAGGCATACCAGGGTCAGTTGGTAGACCTTCAGGTTCACCAGACTGGGGGGAAGAGGATGAGGTTCCCTATGGGGAAGCTTCTTTAGGGAAGAGGAGACCCAAGTGGCTTCAAGGCGCCTTAAAGGAAATAGAGTCCATTGGTCCTTCGAAGAGGGTGAACATGGAGAGTGTGCCACCTGAGCGGTTTTGTAGTTATGTAGCCAAGGCTACCAGCATTATTGACTCTGAGCCTACTAGCTATGAGGCGGTTGTCAGCCAGGAGGTATGGAGAGAGGCTATGGTGGAGGAGTATGCCTTTATCATTAAGAAAAATGTATGAGAAGTGTTGCCTAGGCCTGAGGGCAAGTCAGATGTGACTTCTAGGTGGCTCTACAAGATCAAGCATGCCACAGATGGCAAAATTGAGAAGTTCAAGGCAAGGTTTGTGGCTATAGGGTTCTCATAGATAGAGGGAGTTGACTATGATGAGGCCTTCACTCCCGTATCTTGTTACAATTCTATCTGGTCCCTTATTTCTATTGCTGCAGGAATGGGTTGGTAGATCCAAAAGATGGATGTGAAGACCACATTTTTGAATGAAGTTATAGAGGAGGGTGTGTATGTTGAGTAGCCACAGGGATTTGATGTACTTGGGTGGGATACCCATGTATGATGGTTGAGGTGAGCACTCTACAGACTTAAGAAAGCTTCAGGAGCTTGGTATTCGAGGGTTGATACTTTCTTGTAGTAGATGAGTTTCACGAAGAGTGATGCAGATCCGAATCTATGCTACATTGTTGTAGGGGATGGTCCACTCATTCTTGTGTTGTATGTTGATGAATTGTTCATTACCGAAACAGAGAGACCGATTAATGGTTGCAAGGAGGATCTTGCTATCGAGTTCGAGATGAAGTACATTAGGCTGATGCATTACTTTTTGGGGCTTGAGGTGTGGCATGAGGAGGGGTATACCTTTCTGAGGTAGGGGCAGTATGTTGTGGATCTGTTGAGCATATTTCACATGGCAGATTGTAGACCCATGTCTACACCTATGATCACCAACTGGAATAAGCTTCATTCTTCAGATTCTAGTTTGGTGGATCCCACATTGTATAGGCAGCTTATTGGGTCCTTAATGTATCTGGTCAACACTAGGCTAGATATTTGCTTTGTAGTGAACACACTTAGCCAGTTCATGGTTGAGCCTAGGAAGGTGCATTGGGTAGCTGCAAAGCACATTCTTTGCTACGTGTAGGGGACTGTTGATTATGGTCTGGATTATAGGTGGGGAGATGGAGTGAGGTTGGCAGGCTACAGAGATTCAGATTGGGTAGCCTGTGCTTTTGATAGGAAAAGAACTTCAAGGTGTTGCTTTGGAGTGGGTTCAACAGTTGTGTCGTGGTTCAGTTGAAAGAAAAAGTCAGTTTCTTTGAGCTCCTCTGAGGTTGAGTATATGGCTGCTAGCTAGGCTACTTGTGAGGCCATTTGGCTTCACAAGTTGTTGTATGTCCTATTTGATCAGGAGTTGAGACTGACGGTTATTCATTGTGATAATTAGATTTACATTAAACTCACAGAGAATCTAGTGTTTCATGATAGGTCAAAACACATTGACGTCTGATATCATTTCATCACGGACTATGTTCAGAAGGGGGAAGTGAAGCTAGAGTATATATCAATAGATGAGCAGGTGGCCGATGTTCTCACAAAGTCCTTGCCAAGAGGAAAGCATGTCCATTTCAGGGACAAAATGGGTGTGGTGAGAAACACTTTCCTCGGTAAGAGGGAGTGTTGATTTTTAATGTACCTTGGACAAGTGGTTTCCCATGGGTTAGTCTCTACCTAGGGAAAAGTGCCCAAAATAATTCTTTTCCCAAGTGTGACTTTATAAAGTGAAAGTGACTTTATAAGTAGTAAAGTCAATGTTAAATTATAAATTGAAAAGTGATTTTAGATATAAAGTACAATGTGGGTACTGTATTTAATGGGTGAGTTAAAAATAGAAAGTGAGAATTAAATGCACATCTATTCTCATCCCTTGATCTAAATGAATCTGAGCCATTAGATCTTAGGGTTTCTCAAAAGTCATTTAGGGAAACAAAAGGGGGAAAGAAAATAGAGATTGCATTCATTCTTCATGAGCAGATAGGAGAAAGGAGGTTGAGAGTTGGAGAAAAGTTTTGAAGGAGAAATTTGTTGCAGTAAGCTGAAGGAGTGATTTCTGGGTAAATTTGGGCATGGAAATCAAGGCATAGAAGATAGCAAAAGGTACAATACAAACATCATTGAATGATATGAGTTGCAAGCCATTCGATATAATTTTTTGAAGTTTTTTTTGAAAAAAAATTCATACAGTCATATCCATACAATACATATTTTCAGCTTCAAGCGGGCACGAAAATTGAGAAAAAGTGGGCATAGTTTTCAAGGAGTTTTGGGCTGAAGAGATAAGTTGTATTTTGTTGTTTTGTTTCGTCTGCAAATGTAGTTTTCTTGAACTTGAAAGATAAATAAATTTGAAGAGCTCTCTAACAAGTTTTCCTCAGAGAAGATTGAAGGGGTTTTGGCTGGGTCTAAGTTGACTAAAAATATGTGTGTATTTTTATGTGTGTTGTTGGTGTGCTTATGTCCATATTTATTTTCAGCATGTGTTGACAGTCCCATGTGTTTTAATCTGAATACTCCATTTCCAGAATTCTATATGTTGAATGTATGTTTATGGGAAAGGGCATTTAACTGAATGGGAGTGATAAAGTGAAATTAAAATTGTGTTGGGATTGCAGGAAACTTTTTTATTTAGTCATCAAATTTCAAACACTATTAACTTTTTTAATTTATTTTGTCCAATTTTCCAGCCATTGATATGGTACTTTGGGTATGGGTTTTTTTCCCAGTCAATTTCATGAATCAACATTTGATTTGGTTAGTCCTTTATCTACCTTATTAAATACCTAATTAGTAAATTGGTTGTTGGGATTTGATGGGAATTATCTATAAGTACTGCAAGCCATGTCTTTGTCACTCAATTTTTTCAAATTCTTGGTCAAGTTTTTGCCCTAGCATATGAGTTAGAGCCTTTTGTTCCCATTTTCCACCATCATCCACTTATTACCCATTTTTATTGTCACAAAAGTGCCAGTATGGTTTTTTCTCTCAAGGATTTTATTCCTCATGAATTTTCTGACCCTCGAGTCAAACCTCTTGACGACTTGAAAAAGTCATTCTATGTGATAGTGACTTCACTGATGTTTCCCTCTTTCCGACCTTGAGACTAGAAGTGTATATGAACTACACATCGTTGTTGTCTAGAGATGTTGTTCTAGAAGTGAAACCTTTGTTCCAGTTATTGCAATATTTTACCCTGTTAGTGTCCCATAATAGGAATTAGTGGTGTTTGTTGGGTTGTGTTATATTCTTTCCACATAGTTAACAGGGGGTTT
>APFE031478483.1:0-10600 GCA_000404065.3 Pinus taeda | reverse complement strand
AGCTCAGCTGGACCTAGATCTCAGCCATGCTCAATAAGAAAGGTTATTGCAGCTGAATGGGTTAGATGAACACCGAATGCAGGCCCTCCTCCACTCAAAAGTGGTTCAGCTTCAAAGGAAGATATGGCATGACCGGCACCTTAATGACAAACAATTCCAGCCAAGAGATTGGGCACTGCTGTATGATTCCAGACATAAGGATTTCAAAGGGAAGCTGAGGACAAGATGGCTAGGACCATATGCAGCGGAGAAGTGTAATGACAATGGTTCCATCCTTATCTGGACCATTGATGAAGAAGCCATTCCCATGCTCGTCAATGGGCATCGACTAAAGATCTACAGGAAACCTCTTTCGAGGCAAGAGTTCATCAAAACTATGGAAAAATCAGTGCTGGTCATAGAGAAGGGTTCTACCTTTGTTTTGGCCACACCCTGAGCATCATCATATCAAAAAAATAAAAAAATAAAATAAAATAAAATAAAATAAAAAAAGATCCTTGGGTGAAAACCTCTCTGAGGTGCCCAAGGCAGATGGTATGGGTGAAAACCTCATTGAGGCGCCCCTGGTGTCTCTCTGAAAATAAAGAATTGGAATAAAAAGATCCTTGGGCGAAAACCTCTCTGAGGTGCCCAAGGCAAATATTAGGGGTGAAAACCTCATTGAGGCGCCCTTGCTGTCTCTTTAAGAAAAACAAAAAAAACAAAAAGAAAAAAGAAAAAAGAAAAAGAAGGAAGAAACAGAGAAAAAAACAAGTTTAATCTCTGGAAATTGTTGCAGGTTGCAGGAACACAATGTAGAAAGGAGGCCTCTCAAGATAAGGACAAGTGTCCCTACCAAGCTACCAGGCAACCTCACATACACTCCCTCCATGAACACTCATTTTTTCCAAGGTTTGGACACAATCTGGTCATGGTTTAACCCAAGAAGCTACAAGACTTTCTATAGGAAGTTCTATATTTGTACAGGAAACATCCTGTAGAGCCTTCGGGCGGGCCAGAATCGATTATGGAGAAGGATTTGAAGCTTGAAGTCTGTTGAGGAGGCATGCAACCACTCTTTTCTTCAATCCTCCACTTGTTTCACCTCCTTTCACCACCATTGCCACCATCTGGTTGAATATACCTGCACAGTCATACCAAATCCTATTTTCTCAGATAAAAATGTGTTTTTTTCAAGTGGAAAATAAAGCATGCAGAGGCTCGCACACTTTACCTGTCAAGGCGACCTCAGGACCCTTCATCTGTGAACGTGACTTCATTTATTTCAGCATGCACCCGAGGAGAAATGCCTACAGGATGTCCTACAAGAATCCTGTAGCAGCTGATCCGGCTGGAACACATACCATGGAGACACCAGCAGGTCATGAAGTCGGTGCATGCAGCATTCACCACCAGAAAGTCGGGTCTCCAGGTCTTGGAACCAACAGCAGCTAATGGAAGAGGAGTTCCAGCACCTGTGCACGAAGCAGCAGCAAGTAGATCCAGCATTCCTCATCCCGAAACCTAAAAACCACCATGTCCACGGCTGCACAGGTAAGTGCCTAACCTTATTTCGTCAAATTACATAAACTATACTATAAATTTGCATGACTGTGAGAATGGGCGGATTGAACAAGTCTAGTATCCATTCAACTGGCCACCCACAGCCAGTTAGGTGGCCTCGTAGGATTCGAATGGGCTTGGTTATGTTGAAAAGACGGGCAGTTGACACGTGGGAAGTGTCCAGTCTGGGAGAATCGACAATATGACAGAAATGGCGGTGGTGAATGCAGAGGGAAGGATTCGGTGGTTAGGGACACACCGAAGAATGATGGTTGTGACGTTGGCCAACGGATCGGCTGAGACAGCTCACCCCCGCGCCATGAATTCCGCAGCAATTCGAAATCGGTCGGTCGAATAACTCATGGTAAACTGCAGTCATTCGCACTTACAACTGTTTTGCAGCTGAGTACGCCACCTCCTCCTCTGCAAGTTGTTAGCCTGAGTTCTCGGTATGTTCCAACATCCTTCCACAGCTCAGACTTGTCCAAAACCATCTTAACGTCCTCCAGAAGTCGGGAAAGATTTCTACAGGAAGCTGCGCTACAGGAAACCTAGCATACGAAGGAGCTTGGACTGTTCACGTCGAGGGTGGAAATTCTCAGTGAGGTAGGCCCGAACATACCTTTCCCATGCAAAATAGTTCAAAAGGTGGTGAATTCGACGTGCTGGGGGGTAGAGAAAATGTAAATGCAAGTCTGTCTGTGAATCCAAAAGCCGTTTCCTTATCATTGCATGAAATTGTCTTCGTGGTTTGCATGCAAGATTTTCTCCACAAGTCTTGAGTTAAATCCCTAATGTAGAAAAATTGCGACACTGTCAAGGCTCACCAGTGGAAAAACTATGAATTTTATATGACTGTGTGTATGTTGGAGACGTAGCTCTGCGCTCTGTTTAGAGAAATCCCGAGTCCTCCTTCTGTACACGAGAAATTAAGTTTCAAAACAGGTGAATTGATACGAAGAGGCCTACAGATACCGTTTTCAATGGTCGGAGAAGGAAATACCCCTAGAATTCCCTGTCTACTCAAAGCACAAGCAAAAACAGAGTCTTTTTCACCATGCCGGGAGGGTTTATTAGAAAAGAACCCTCGGACTCCAAAAAATTACGGGAAACCCCTGAGGTGGTGGAATTATTTTCCCGTGCACACTGGATGACATTCTGTGACAAGCTTCAAGGTCACGATGATGAAATTACAAAAGAATTCCTAAGGTCTCTGAAGCTGAAGTCAAAGACATTAGCCATTGTCAACTTCAGAGGATTGACCCTCAGACTCACCCCACAACTCATTAGCAGAGTAACTGATCTACCGATGGGGGTAACCTGGGATAAGGAGGAGAGAAAATTGGGTCAGAAAGCTAAAAAAGAGTTCTTCTTTCCAGAGGAACAATTTTCATCGTGTATGGCTATCATTTCTAGTTGCTAACAGAACTCAGGCACCAAATGGACCTACCCTTAGAACAAAAATTGAGCATTCCCTACTTCCTCCTCCAATCCATGATTGAGTGTGCCACCAAACTGAGAGAGGGGACACCAGACCAGCTAGCCCATCATGGGCTTATCAAGCTCCTCTTGGAAGATGCACTCCACACTTACATTGTTCCTCTCTCCTGGGAAGTTTTTCGGAATATGTCTAAGGATGATGACATCCGAATATTGGCTGAGGAGCTCACTTCCTCCAGCAGCGAGGAGAAGGAGCACACTCAGGTAGAGAAGAAAGCTAAAGGACAAGAAACCCCGGGCAAAACACCAAAGAAAGAACAGAAAGGAACACAAGAAAAAGGCCAAGCTGCCAAAACAGCAGGTGGTAAAATAACACAAACGCCCAGGGAGAAAAGACTACAGAGCAGGGTAGAAAGGACTGAGAAAGTCCAAGCTAGTGAGGGCACCCCTAAGGCAGCCTCAGCCAAGCTAAAGGAAAAAGCACCCTCAGCCAAGCAGGTTAAAACAGTGCCATCTGCTTCTACAGGAAGCCAGAAGGCCATTTCTACAGGAATTCTAAAAACGGCTTCTACAGGAAGCCAGAAACCAGCCACTACAGGACTTTCTACAGGAAGTCCGAAAAAAGGAAAACAGAAGGAGAAATCGGCCGAGATTCTAACTAGGGAGGCAGCAGCTGTGCTAGCCACCCTAAGTACCTCTCCAAGCAGAAGGAAAAGCGAAAGAGGGAGACTCCTCTGTATTTTAAAGTAAGAAGGAGTGTGAGGATTAAGACTGGCAGACCCCAACCTCCATCAAATGAGCCAATCACAATTGTGGATACTCCTACCACACCAAAGGATAGGTCCGCCTCCAAGGCATACATCACTTATGAGCGGGGGAGCCCGAACACATCCACATGGAAGGAAAGGAAGGAGAAATTGAACTCGGAAGCCTCTCTATAGGATGTCGAGGCTGTTCTACAGGAAACTTTGGCTAGACTAAAAGAGACTGAGCAGATGGAGGAAAGAGCAGCCAAGTCATCACAAGAGGAGGAGAAGACCGATATCATCATGGAACCAAGCCCCCAACCCAGCCTGGGCTCTTATTATAACTTCTTAGAGGCCGACAAAATCATTCCTCAAAAATTCACAGTGCCACTGTTTCTAGCACTAGAGGAAGAAAGAGTACGAACCCACACTTGGATGAAGATCGCTAAATCCAAGGGGGTAGCAGATATAGGGCCTCTAGAGGAAAAGCTCAAGGAAACCCAAAGGGAGTTGGCAAGAGTACAACATGTGGAAAGCTCCCAACAGGCCAAGTTAAGGGAAGAGAATGAGCTGCTTAGATAGCAGTTACAGCTACAGGGATAGAGGAAAGAAGAGGACACAACAGCCAAGGACACCATAGTAGAACCTCAAGGAAAAGAAGGAATACAAATTGATCTAGAGGAACTAAACTGGCAACTGCAAGAAAGGGAATTGCAAGCAGGCTTAGAGATACAATCTCTAAAACAGCAGATGCAAGAAAAGGAGGCACAACTGGCCTGCATGGGTAGTTGGGCAATGGAAGCTCTGTAATGTAGGCAGTAAGCCAAATCCTATGGCCTATACCTCAAGGATCAGTGGCTGCAATTCCAAATCAACACATTGGCATAGAGGGGTATCTCCCAAATCCAAAACCCCCAGCAGTTCATGGATTTATGTAACAGCAGTGCATCGGAAGATAAGACTAAGCTATCAGAGTTTTACTTCATAATTTGGCCCTTCCAAACATAACCTCATGGGACCCCAACACAGTAGTAGGAAACATGCAGCTGATGGCAATGACCTCATGGTTAAACCACGAAGAAAAGAGAGCGGCAGAGGCCAGAAATTTCATGGACCGAGAACTACATGAACCACTACTGATTAGGGCAGAGCCAGGGGACCCCACAACATTGATATCCGCCCACCAGCATCTATGAACCAAATCTCAGGCTTTATTAGAGTACATGGATTGGCAGTCTCAGGCCATAACACACTTCGAGGATATGGAGCGATTATTAGGGGACAATTGTGTTCATGCTTGCACCCGCAGGTGGAACACATTGTCCCATAGCCTCAAAATTAGAATATCACACTCCAAATAGGATGAGGGAGGCCTTGGCACAAATTCCTCTCTACAAAA
The DNA here is from genome assembly GCA_000404065.3 of Pinus taeda. Taxonomy (NCBI): domain Eukaryota; kingdom Viridiplantae; phylum Streptophyta; class Pinopsida; order Pinales; family Pinaceae; genus Pinus; species Pinus taeda. Next base: position 5,473 of record APFE031478483.1, on the reverse strand, counting down.
ATTCCATGCAGAACCTCTAGGCCAGCTGGATAGGCCTCAAGCTAAGTCCACCTTTGCTTTTGGGATTGTTAGAAGGAGGGATAGAAGAAGAAGAGCATAAGTAGTGGGAAGAGTTGGAAAGGAAGGCTGGATTCCATGTCAGTGAGGAGGATACTACTTCAGAAGCCTGGGATGTGAGGGAGGTGATAAAAGTGATTAAGGACGAAGAGCTGGACTAGTTTCTCAGAGGATGAGAAACCCTTTTAGTAGGGGGGTGATGATGAGCCCCAAATTGGGTAACTTATTGGGCTCATTTGGCCTAATTATCCTTGTTCAGTCCTTGTTCAATCCTTCATTTTTCATAGCTTATGCATTATTTTTTAGTATGTTTATGTCTTTGTACGAATAAGGTAGTCACTTTCCTAGGTGGCTAACACGTGCTTATTTCAGGTTTTTTGACACATGTTGGAGCAAAACCGAGCAATCATGGGCTAGAAGATAGGCAAGCTTGAGGTGAGGATTCGTAGGGGGGTTGTCTATGATGTTAAATAGCCCTTCCTCGGGATCTTCACCCCCAACTCTGAGCTCCAAAGGCCACCAAAACCGGATCTACAAGGCAGCCAAGCAGATTTTGGAAGGGACTGTCTACTCATAGTTTGGACAGCCAAGTCCCATAGATTTAGGAGGCTAGCTAGGGCCCTCGTGGTGTATAAATATTAAGGCCTCAGCCTTTTTAAGGGAATTTTGAAACCATTTCATATTTTGCACTACAGTGCTGTTAGCTTTAGCTTGTTCTCTTGTAGCCATTTTGGCATAACTCTTGACTTACGACTATTTTTTGATAATGAGAAGCAGTCCGATTTTATATCAACTCTGAGTTTTCTATAGGAGCCATAGCTCTCAGGGTTGGGCCCAACCTGAGAGCCTAGGGATTCCTTTTTGTATTGTTACCTTTCCTTTATGCATCGTTGTTTTCCTTTTATGCATTTGAAACGTATTTCTGTTAGGCAGATTTAGTTGTGTTGATTAAATAGGTCACTGTTTATGAATAGAATTGCTTCAGATGTTGAAAATAGATTAGTAGGATCATAACAGGGAAAAACCTCCAGAAAAGGGTCAACAACACTCTCAGTTTCACCTCATCCTTATTGGATTAGGGGCTGGAATTGAAGTAACTGTGCTGTCCCAACAAAAACACTAGTTTGCTTTACCATGCAATCCTTAGTGTACTGTTTCCATTTGTAGAAGTTGGTTATGCATTTAGATCTCTGAAATGTTTCATTGCATAGTTGATATACATGGTTCTCTTTCAAATAAAGCTGTCGTTCATTTATTTTATTGTCAGTTAGATTAGATTAGCTATAACTTTGAGTATTTCCAAGACTTTGTGGATCTAGTTGAATGTACACCATGTAGGGCATCCCTACCACTCTTTCATCCACCTAATCTTCATCAAAGCCATCTGTTCCATCTCCTAGCTAGGTTCCTCATCTCACGTCTGTCCTTTTGTCCATGTAACCCTACCTTTTTGTGCAATCATTGGTTCAGCCTTATTTGAGCCAAGTCAGCCTTCTACACCTTCTCACCACTCCATCCACCAGTCCCTGGGTCACTCCAGGCCCCTATCCTACCTCCATATCCATTCATGCATCTTCCCTCACTCACCCATCCTCTAAAATCCAATTTTTAAACATGCTGTAGAAATTTCTGAACATCCTGTTGTAGAGCATTGGAAAGGTATGTTTTAACGCTTAACTTAGTGGTGTTTCAAGCAATAGTTGTAACCTTTTCTTTATTATACAATAGGGAGAATGCAATGAGAGTGAATACAAATGATCCAATTAATGAAAGTATCTTTTCTTATGCAGGAAAGGACACAAGTAAGAAGGCGCGGTGCTAAACAAGAGTCCCATGAGCAGATAACGGCTGTCCCCCTAATTCCGAATAAAGTCTAGACCAGGGCGAATAAATTAAGGCAGATCAATCTGGGATGAGATGAAGGACTGTCAGTTCGGAAGACTAGGAAGAGAAAAGGAAGGAGTTAACAGTTTAACGGATCCCTTAGGATCTTTGATCCTGAGGGATCGTTACGTTCAATTATTTTGCTGTTTAGTTAACTCCACCATTACTTGTTTAAGAAGGGGCGGCATCGAAGACTTAGGGGACGTCTGGGATATCTTGTATTTGTACTTTCTGTTTTATAAGCTGCACTATTGGTTATACTCAGACTATCGAGTCTCTTTGAGACTTAGTTTTTTTGTACTATCATTGATGCGTTAATTTAATATATTTGGTGTTATTTCCCCTTTGCATCTGAAGTAAGTTACGGCGGTGTGCCATTGAGAGCTAAGGGCCCGGCTCCAACGGACACTGGCTGATTGTATCATTACAGTTTGGCTTTGTATGGTTTGTTTACTGTTTTCTAATCTGATATACGTAGATGCTGTTCCATACTTGTTTATCAGTAGTTTTCCTTTTGTAAATCTTTGTAACGAGCTTACAGCATATTGCCAGAATTGATTACATAACATTGTTCTAAGTTGTTCACTTCCGTTACAGACTTTATGTTTCAGCTACATATGGTTGAAGTAATGAACTACTGGTAATCGTTTCAGATTATGTTTGTATATGATTGACGTTTCCTATTTATGGTGATTTGTTGTTCCATTTGATTAACTGTCTACTTGTACAAAAGATTGCTCTTTATTTGTATGTGAGTTGATGCCAAGAATTAAGAGTGTTGAAATCGCGAGATTTAGTTTTTTTACTGCTGTTCCATTTCCAAGTTGCTGTTCCATTTCTGAATTGCCGTTCCATTCTATTTTCTTGTTGTTCCTTTTACTTGCCTTCATTGATATTGTGTGGGAAGAGGATCAAGGCTGTCGTGAGACACAGTAGACGCTATTATGCTCCCAGATCCATGATCCATACTCTAATTTCTTTTCCTTTATCAGTTTCTAAAGGGACGGGTTACTGTTTCCGTACCCTTGACTGACAAAGTTGCCATGTGTGAATCCTTTATGTAGAAGTAATTTAGCATAGCTTAGCATCCATTTACTCTTGTATTTCTTAGATCTATACTACGAAGCATTACTCTGACAAATCGCCTCAAATTGAGATACCCTTCGCAATAACAGAAACGTTCCCGGATTGACTTGTAATGTGAGATAACTAGAGGTGAAAAAGGCCCTTGTTACAGCTCTACATTTTGGCGCCGTTGCCGAGGAAGGGTATAGCCATTTGTTTTTAAAACAGGGTAATGTGCGAGTCTGCCAGGGGGGAATTGGATTTTAAAAACGGAAGGTAAGAACCTATGTATGGAGCATGTAAAAGCCCTGCTCCACCATCCGCCTTCCCAGCAGAAGTTGATTGGTTAAATAGGATTTAGCAGTTTAATTGGAGTGCATGACTAAGCAGAAAAAGCCTGAAAAAAATCAGAAGCCTCCATCTAAAGCCAAAAAAGCCAAGGGGCCGGTGACCCTTGGGCGAACGACCTTCATAGACGAAATCTATAAGAAAGCCGAATCTCAGCCATCAGTAGGTTATAGGAAAACCAATTCCAAACAACCTACTAGTTCCCTTCAGGCCTCAGAATCACCATATGAAGCCTTTGCGGAGGTGCATAGTCAAATAGAAGAGCAGGACTTTCAAGAAGTTGAAAATTGGACTCTTGGACTGTTTCACGAAGGGATTCTTAGTAACCTTTGTGAAGGAGAAGGAGAAACAGGGGAAATCGGGGAATCTAGATCTCCTAACGAAGCAAACCAGCCTTTGAATAGTCCGGATAAAGGAAGCGCTGCAAAAGTTCTTGTTGAAGGAATTCATTCACCTCAGATAGTGGGGACCATCATTATCCCTGATAAAGGGAGTGCTGTCAAAACAATCCCCGTTGAGACTACCCCTACTCAACCAAGGAACACTCTCTTAGAAATTCCTGAAGATTACTGGCATATATTCGATCCCATGGCGCAGAATCAGCCAAATACCCAGACCTCCACATTGCAATACCCTATAGTAGACTCAGCAGCGAATGCGCCCATGAAAGCCATCCCCCTCCAGCATATCCCCACATTCCATGGCCTTACATCGGAGGATCCGGATGCATTCTTGTTCGAATTTGATGTATTATGTAGAGGATACGATTACACTACCGATCCCCAGAAATTAAAATTATTCCCCTCCACATTAAAAGGGGCCGCCTTGAGATGGTTTATGGGTTTAGGTGGTGGGGTTATTAACAATTGGGATCAAATGAAAGAAGCCTTTTTAAAGAAATATCAGGATTACTGTAGGTCAAGAGAGTTAAAAGATGAAAGTTTTCAAATGTCAGCCAGACCAAACGAGACTCTAGAAGAATATGTAGAACGTTTCCAATATAATTTGCAAAGATCTCCCTATGCATCGTTGCCTCTGCCTGATAATGTATTGAAAACTGCATTAATTAGAGGTATGAAAGAGCAATGGATTGAAACGTTGAATATTATGGGGAAAGGAGACATTTATCAGGAAAATTTCGCTGACATCATTGATCTGTGTATCAGGAGCTCGAGAGGCAGCACAAGGATAAAACCAGTAGAATATGATCGCTTTACCAGAGATCACAGAACATCAACAGAGGGAGTAACACGTGTGGAACTTGGAAATTTGCTAGAAAATTTTAAAACTGATATCCTGGGGACATTGACTACACAGCTTGGTATTGTGCAGGCTAAACAGAAGCAAGCAGAGGCAGAACAAAATCTAGCAATCTTCTGTCCTCGATGTAGGAAGAAACATAGCCACAAGGAATGCCCGCTCGATACAATTCAAACATGTGCTATCTGTACCAAGGACCACTTGACTGAAAGCTGCCCCTCACTTCCTGGTTTGAAGGCAGTATACAAAGAAGCAGAAGAGGAGCCAGAATCAGCATATTTTATTAACCAGCGTCGTCAATGGCAGCCAAGGCAATCCGGTATGTTTTCAGACCCCTCTTCTTCTTTTCAACCCCCGCAGTTTAATGCTCAGCAACAGAATATGTGGCAAAACTAGTCTCAGCACCCATTTTCGAATTGGTCACCTCAAATGTTCCCTACTCCGAATCCTTGGATGAATCAATCTGGTTGGCCAAACTTCCCATATCCCCCACCATATTGGCAGAATAATGCATATCCTCCGCAATGGACCCCTTCTACTTCGCAAGGTTCACCCTGGTAGACAAATTGGCCAAGATCAACATATCAATCGCCAGGATCAATCCCGCTCCCTCAACCAACTCTGCCAGCCTTACAACAAAATCCCCAGCCTAACTTGAGACCGTAGCTCCCAGCCCAACCCAACCCTAATCCAAATAATAGACCAGTTCAATCTCTTCAAATTACAGAATCCCCAGAGATTGAACCGGATCTGCAGGAGTGCAATGATCTCCAGTTAAGATCTGGGCGAATAATAGAAACCGAGGGACATAGAACAACTCACATTGAAGATCAGTTGCCTATAACACAGCCGTCACAAG
>APFE031478480.1:60240-73607 GCA_000404065.3 Pinus taeda | reverse complement strand
TTGAAAATCATTTTAAAGGACATCATTGCCTTGAAAATTTATATCATACTTGTCTTTTAGAATTTCCATCTCACATTAGGGAATTAACAAAAATAAACCCAAAACAAAACAAAAACTCAAAAACAACAAAAAAGTAAGAAATAGGTTATCTTGCACATATAGTGCACCGCACTTCAACAGTTTATGACTCCCGATTGACAATTAATACAGCAATTTAGGACACTCTAAATTGACCAAACAAAGCAATTGAATGAACTTGATGAGATACAACAAGATGTTATTCACAGAACCAGCATAGTTCAATAGCAAAGATCCAGATGGCATGATAATTTTATCAAAGATAGGAAGTTCTAGCTGTGTGATTAGGCGTTACTTTTTTATTCTAAATTTAAAGATTTTCATGGAAAATTTCAAACTCATTGGCTTGGTCCTTATGATCCTTATGAGATTGAAATTGTCTTTGATAATGGAGCAGTCAGAATTAAAACCATTGATGAAGAAAAAGTAACTTTCCTTGTAAATGGTCATAGATTACGAATATATCATAAACCATTGACAAAGGAAGAGTTCATAAGAAATCTAGAAGATAATCTTGATTTGAAATTGGTTAGGGAATATTCTTCTTCCTCTCCAACTTAGCCTTCTAATTTCTTTTTCAAGAAAAAAATAAAAAAATAAATAATAAATAATAATAATAATAATTTTATAAACATGAAAACCAACATTGTTGGCATATTTATACAGAAAATCTAAGTTGAAAACCAAGAATTATTGGCAGCCTAGATTTTCTTTTAATTTCCGTATTCTTGTCCTATTTATTTTATTCCTCTTTTGCAGAAATGAGACAGCTACAGAATTGTCAATAATCTACAACTCTCATGAAATTCTGCAGCTGACTTGACAGATTATAGCCAAGTAAATGAAGATCATGGCCAAAGCAGCCTAGATGAAGATCACAGCCTAAAGCAACCTGAGAAACCTACAAAAATAGCAAATTAGTAAGGCAAAATGAAATGTATGTAAATATTAGTTAAATAATAAAGGAAAAACATTGAGTTATGAAATAAATAGATGATTATTTGTAAATGACCGTTGCCACCGCCATTTCACATAATCATTATCCTTGTGAGGAAATGACATTGGTTCTTATGATCCAATCTACAATTTCTAATGATCATATCTTATTACAAGCTTTAAATGAGTTATTAAACCTTTCCATCATTCGAATTCACTCTACTTTCTATGTATATCATCCCATTTCTCCTGTACACTATCCCATTTCCTTCACATTATATCCCACTTCCTTTGACTTTGCTTCATCCTTCCTTGTCAAAAATATCTCAACTGCTACCCAAATCTCATCCTTACCAACTCCATAGTTTTGTCAAAAAGGGAAATTGAGGACTGAAACTTCTTCAGCACAGGAGTTATTGTGCGTTCTGAGCCGAATGGAAGCAAGTTTCTTGAAGCCTATCCATTGGTGAAACAACAATTGCAGCAGGCACAATGGTTACAGTACTTTTAGAAGTTCTATGGGCATGAGAAGGAGGTCCTAAATCATTTTCTCGGGCCTATGATGGGATATAAGCATAAATTTGAGATATCAGGTTAGTCTTGATATAGTCATTTGCGAACGAAGCTACAGGATTACAAAGAATTGGGGAAAGTTGGTTTAAAAACCAAAAAATAAAATAAAATAAAAAGACTGAGAAATCTTCCTTAAAAACCCAGGTATGGACATCTCCATTTTTAATAAAGGAATTCCAGTAACAACTTTCAAAATTAAATGGAGAAATTTATTGTTAGTCATTCAGAAGTTTATAACCTGTGAGGGTAGGTTTGGAAATATGTTATTTTATCATGCTCAGTTGATGATGCATTTTATTGATGGAAACAAAATCAATTTTCCATATTTCCTGCTTTGTAGTTTAAGAAAAATGGTCGTTAACATCCAAAGGAAAATATAGTCTATTGACAGTGCTTCGTATCATCACGGGTTAGTACAAATTTTAATTGAATCCCATTTGAGGAGTAAAGGGGATAATTGGGAGGATTTTCTAGTTCGAAATCATTTTAAAGAATCTGAGCGAGGTGAACCCAATTCCGAAATAAAAAGAATCCGAAGGAAATTTTCCTCAAACCCTAAGCTTCAAAATGAAGATTTACCTGCACAAGTATTACCACAAGATGAGCATACACAAAAAGATTGTGATGATGAAACCCCTCTTGGAAATGTTTGAAAGAGTCTTAGAAAGAAGAAACCCGTCAATACAGATGAAGGCCCATCAAAAGAAGGAATAGAACAAGACAAAATTAGCAAGATAAAGTGTGCTCTCACTGCTGAAAACCCATCAAGAAGAAGTGCACAACTAATGAAATCAGCCATTAAATAGTCTCCAAATTTTGTTTATTTAGAAGAAGAAGAAGCAGGGAGAATACCATCACCAATTGCAAGTCCAGCAAGAAAGATCCCAGAAATCGACCATGTTCAAGAGGAAATCTATGATTATATGGAATCTCTTGAACAAAAATCCCAAGGATAAGCTGTTGATTTATCCTCAAATCAAGAATAAATTATAAATGAAGAAGTTTGTTTCAGCCCTCCAGAAGAATCTAGAATTGAAAATGCTCTTAACTTAGGAAATTTATGAACTAGAAGTGTTAAACAAGTATCTAAAGTAAGAACGTGAAGCAATGAAGGTGCAAAATGACATTCAAAGGACTCAAAATGATAATATTATCCTACATATTTTCCACTGGTACAAGAAAAATGAGAAGTTAAAGGTTAAAAATAAACTTTTCAAGAGTAAAATCAGGAGTTTGCAGTGCAGGAATTTAATGAAGAAACAAAGGATGGAAAGCAGAACCAGAAAAACAAAGAATATTAATTTAGATGTTCTTTCTCAAGCCTTGGAGGTAGCTCAGTGACAGAATGGGTCACAAAATTTTGATTTTTTGTGCATGAGGACATACAATATCTTCTGTGTGGGGGAATATTGAAGACCAAAATTGTTCCTTTTTGACACCTTCCTTAAACTCCATTCACTCCATTCTCTTCCTTTTTTACCATAATAACTCCAATTAAGTGTCAGCTTGCAAGGTTATTGGAAAAAACAAGTATTTAATCATCTTTTATTAATAGTTTCATTGTTTCCTTATTATTTGATTTAATATTTGCATAAGCTACCGAATTGCATCAATTCTGCAGTTAATGATCAATTTTGTAGCTTACTTGAAGAATCTGTAGGTTCCGAAACATCAGTTGAGGAACGAAAAGTATGGAAAGGTAGCTGACAACTATCATAATGATATCCATCTATCCCCATGATCCATCAAGATGATAGGGATGTCATATGAGCAGGTCAATATGGAAGTCAACCCAGCGGAAAAGGAGCCAAAGACGAATTAGGCGAGCGAGGAGATCGATGATAAGGATGAAGCTGATATTTTTCCTCATGATTTGCTTCTTTGATAGAAAATCATGAAGAATCCTTATTTCATGTTATCTTATGTTATTTTTAGAGCTTCTGTCAAGTAGGATAGGCTTAGAAATCTCCAAACAATTTAATGAAGGAGGTTATAAAACCTACCTCTCGACACAACGATGACAATCTAGTTATTGTTTAAAATACTCTTTGCAATTATTGAAGTGAGCTCATTATTCCACTGTGTTGTACGTTCTAAATGCATGGTTAATATTTGATGATCTCTGCATACCTACAATCACAGGAGGGCCCCCTGGGAGATTTAAGGTTTCATTCTTATTTAAGTTTTATGTTTCATAGGATTAAGTTATCACATTGAATATAATCTTGATATTTAGAGAAGCATTAGTGACAGATAAGATAGAATTTGCTATAGATTTTATAATACAATTTGTTGTATAGAGTTTCTTTCATAAATCTAATCTCATTGTGTGAATGGTGAAGAAAATAATCAAAAGGATTTATTATGCACATGTAAATTTTTGATAGATTGATTTGATTTGGAATTTGTAGTTTATTCAAGGTTTTATTTATGTTAGTGTGAAGAAGATTTTGATTTTGTTAGTTTGATATTTATTTATGCACTTAAAGATTAGCTTCATTTCTGTCAAGTGTGAAGAAGATTTAGATTTGATTTTCATTATTCAAATTAGTTTCATTTATGTCAGTGTGATACTTTCTTTTCCTGCAAGAGTGATAATATTTTTACTTTGAGTGATAAAAAAAGTGCATGAAAACATCCTAATTCAATTTGAAATTTACTCACATAATAAAGAATCCTAGCACAAATGGTACACATACACTTCATCAATTTAAAAGCCCTGGTCAATAATTTATGAAGTAATTTAACATCAATTAAATTACCAAACAATAGTTATCAGACTCGACTCATAGATTGTAGTACTACAATTGACTAATGTCTATTCGGTTAGAAGTCCAACTATATTTCACATGTTCATTAGGGTTTGCCTTCTAGAAATATATTTTGATTTCATCAAGTATCAACATATTTTTAGAAATCTAAATACATTGCCAGATGCATTGACTAATCATGTTTTAGATAGACATTTGCAACACATGTAAATTAATTCAATACACATCACATACATAAGAAAGATATCTATATCTATATACATACATATATATATATATAGATATATATCAAAGTTTTGGTTTTACAAAATTTGTGCCCGAGACACATGTGGCCACATGGCCTAAAATATACATGTAGTCAAAATATGGATATAATCCTCCTAGTATACTAATCATAGTGCTCATGGTAGCACGCTACGACGCGATCCATTTTGCACAATAGCCAACTGTACGATCAGGCATGCCAATAATATGTTGTTGCAGTCTCATAGGAAACTCATCTACCTTGGTCTCAGTTATGCCATGGTTCAACCCCTCCATGTGATGCTCAACCTTTGCAAGGGTCTCGGCCACATTAAGATCCTGCAATACCCCTCGCCCAGTTGCAACAACTTGTACAGTTGTTGGTGCATGTTTTGTATCTCCTACATGACCAAGATATGAAGATCCCACGGGTCGATTGGGTCTAATATCTACATGTGTACAAATCAATAGTTTAGTCTTGGATGCATAAAAAATAAATAAAAATAAAAACATTATAAAACTTAACAATCCAAAAAATGGTCAAAATGTTTTACCTATGGCACCCCATCACTCACCATTAGGAAGCACCAACTTCGATTGTCTATGGAAATCCATCCGTGAATATGGATAGCCTTCTATCATAATGAGTTGCATGTGCATCCATCTAAAGAAGACAAGTGTGAAACTCATTGACAACGAACATGCATGTATAGACATGAGATCCACCCATCTCCTCATCTGTGGGACTCTCGGATCTACATGCTTGAGCGAGATATGTTGTGGCCTAAGAAATGGAATCTGCTCTAAAGTAAAAGAAACCAAAAATCAATCCATAGCCAAAATTCTTTAACCGTCCATATTTTACCTTAGTCAGTTGCTCTTTCATGTTTACCATTACCCCCTCGATCCAGTTGAATATTGTCGGCTCCAGAAATTCTAGAGCATATTGCATATGTGACTTATTCACCACGTGAAGAAACGCACTGCTAGCCAATATGGAAATAATAAATAGGATCATTCTTAAAGGAAAACAGACTTCGTCCTTGATGTTGATTTTTCCATCCTTAGCCAGTTGGGATCTCAATCAATGATGTGTATTGATGTAATCTTTGACTGTCTCTCCACCACTCCTTGAACTAGATAAAGAGATGGGGGTACCTCACCTTGAAAAACTAGTCAAGAAATATATATCTTCTACATGTATTTCCAGTATATGTTCACCAAGTTTGAATTCTTATGCTTGAACATCCCATGCACGAATAAGATACCTCGATGATTCCATCTACTGCCTCATACCAGGATGCCAGAAGAATTTTAAGAGTCCACAATCTCTTAAAGTGGGGATTGTGGCAAGATCATTAACTACAGCCAAATATTGATCTTCATGTTCTCTTTCCCTCCATATCAAAGCCATTTTTTTCCAATAGACACCTTAAACATCACAAGAAGGATCATTAGGAAGAAATTTTGAAACAAAGAAGCAAAAAAAAGTTGGGAATTTCACCCAATGCACCCTCCTAAGGGAAAACAGTGCATTGTAGTGCTCTCCCTAATGTATTTTTCTCCTATTTAGTGCACCTTTCGACCTTCTGGGGGTGCATTCGTCCTAGGGCGAGGAATTACAACCCTAGGGCCCTAAAAAACTTGAAAAATGTGCATGAAATAACAAAATGGGACCATGAAAGGAAAGAAGGAGGTTATAGCTCCTACCTGGAAGTGATGACACTTGAAATGATCCACTAGATTGGTCACAATTAGCTGCAGAAGGTTGGGGGCAAAAACTCTCAAAACTCACTCTCCAAGAGGTAAATTTGAAATGGTAAATTTGAATTAACTTTTGCCTATTTTATGGTCATTTTCATCATTAATTTTTTAATGTTTTGACCTAAAAATGACTCAGTTTTATCATGAAACAGGTATTTTTAATATTTTGCTGGTGTTTTGAGTAGGATGATAGTTATTTCAACAAATTTGGCGATGTCTAAATTGAAACATGTCATTTTGACAAGGGAGCATACTTTTATCGCTTTTTCAGCCTCTATAAACCTACAAAAAAGGAACACCCCGAAGTCCTATTTCAGCTCTTTTCAGACTCCCAAAATATGAAAATATTGTCAAGCACTTGTCTTTTTGAACTCGTTAAATTAAATGAAAATACATCTACTCAGTATAAGTTTAACCATTTTCCGAAATAAGATAGACTATTTATGAAAAAGGAATACATTAGTCGAACATGGCTAAGAGGTTCTCCTGAGTATTTTTATTTTGCCTTTTCGGACTGAAGAGACTATCTACGAAATGGAACCTTTGGATTTTTATTTTTGCCTCTTTTTAAACTCTCTAAACATGAAAAAGGAGGCGAGTTAGACCTTTTTTGGACTCGTTAAACATACTCTTAGGGATTCATTTGAAGAATTAACTTATAGATCAAGCATATGTTATCCTCCTCAAGCTTGTTAAAAACAAATAAGTATTGACCATGTTAGGTTCCTATACCAATAGGAATCATAATTTTGAATGAATAAGGTGAAGCCTTGTAATACTGTACATACCTTTGCTTTCGAAAAATGTTTTCCAGTAACATAATCACATCATACCCGAAGGAAGATTCATCTGACTCATGGCGACCGTTCCCACAGCGTCTGCGACTGCGCCTTTGTTAGTAGAAGCAAACAACGGCAATAGCAGTGGAGTATTAAGCTCTCCGGCCAGTCTGCAGCATCACGTTAGGGCTTCAAATGCCAGGGCTCGCTCACGGAGTTCGGTCTTGGCTTCGAGCTTCTCGGGAAGTCACCTCGATCGGCCTTTCGCTGGACAGTTTGAGCAAAATTGGGATTCTCGGCCAGCTCTGTGGAAATCATCTCTGAACGAGGTTGCAGTCCATGGATCCTCTAATGCTGCAGCAATTCCTACTGCTCAAAGTTTGGAAGTGAAAGCAGCGGGGGACAATGGGGACAAGCCTGCTGAGGAGTCTTCAGCTTCATCTTCAGCGCCTTCCACAATGATGGGATCGGCTATTTATACATTTATGAGTGAAGTCGTTGATCTGATCAAGTATAAAAACCCCAGATTCGCCATTGATTAATTTGATCGGACTCTTAATAGACAGATCGGCCAAGATCTTGCAGGTCTGACACCCCAGATGGAAAATCGACATGGCAGATCTTCTCTAGGAAGCACAAGAAGCCCTGGAACTGGGTCTAGGCACTTCTTTGACTCCTTTCAAATCCAAATCTCTCAGCCTACAGGCAGAACCATGCTCCCATGGGTCAGTTCTTCAGATCTGGTGCTGGATCTCAAACTGAATCTAGAATGGCGGATTTGGATCCCTTCAGGCCTTTAGAGACTTCTCTTTCAAGGTAAACAACTTGAAAACCTTCTTCCCCTCTCTTCTTACAGCATTACCAGGAACAACTCTTTGGTGGTAACCCTTCGTCTGAGAGGAGGTGCAGCGGGACAGCCATCCTCTGCTCATCCCTTCTCATACAAAGATGCAGTACACTCTAAGAACCCTAAACCCCTAGAGGCCCTTAAACCTAAGCCCTTTTTGGTTGATAAGATAGAAGAAGTTCCCTCTGTTTAAATCACCCATGAAGATCTTGCAACCCAACTTCAAGAATTTGGAGAAAGAGCCATCATTTGCAGATTTAACGGACTGTGGCCATGATCTCAGGATCTCTATGCATGGATCCATGCAAACTGGACTCATCATTGTAAGATCACTTTCTGTTCAAAAGGTTACTTCATTATTCTATTTGATAATAGTAAGCATTATGAAAAGGCCTTAGGAGAAGGCCCTTAGTTCATGGGAACTACGGGGCTCTTCTTGACTCCTTGGTAACTAGATTTTGATCCAACAACTGTATTCATTACCAGGACACTTGTATGGATCAGGCTTCCAAACTTACCTGCCCACTTATGGCATACTCGTGTCTATAGAGCTATAGGCAACAGCTTGGGAAGTTTCATTATGGGAGATTACTGGCGGGAAACCAAAGGACTCTACTCATATGCCAGAATATGTGTGGAGTTAGATTTGAGAAAAGGACTTCCAGACCAAATCAATCTCAAGATAAACGACTTTTTCTGGTCCCAGACACTGGATTACGAAAATACTGCATTATGTTGCCGCCATTGCCACCAATTAGGGCATTTGCAGAACACCTGTCCATCTTGCCCAGCAAAAAAGAATAAGGATAACCTCTCCAAGCCCAAGTCCAAACGATGGGCTCCTTGCTCTCCACCTCCAGTCGTGGATTCTAATTCCTCCAGCTCTAAAGATGAAGGTCACGATGCGGAAATGGATCAAGCCCCTCATTCTATGGTCCCTTCCACCGATGGTTCTGTGCGTCCTCCGATAGAGCCACCGCTCGGAAACGCGTCCATTTGACCTCCTCCTCTGATTTAGAAAAGGAGGGATCCCTTGTGGAGAACCCCAATCTTCAAGTTGTTATTGCTTGTTCACCCCACGACGGTTGGGTCGAAGTCAAAAAAAGGAAAGGGAAAAAGCTTCGTGTTGAGGCTTCTACCCATTCTGGGTAGAAATCAGTCTTTTTTTGCTTCCAGCCATATCTTGTAGCTTCTTTCTTGTTTCACTTCTTCTCCGAAACCGAGGTTGATAGTCCTATCATTTCCGGTTGCCGGTTTTCTGTCTCTCTTGAATGTATCTTCTTGTACCATATTTTTGATTAATAGAATTAGTCCAATTCAGAATAAAACAAATAAATAAACTAAATAAATAAAATAAAAATAAATAAAATGTTTTCCATATTAAAAAATTAAAAAATGTAAAGAGGGTATGTCCTAAAAGAATAATCAAAGGACAAAATAATAAGAAAATGTCCAAAAAATGAAAATATATGAACCCCAAAAGACAAAAAGAGACCATGAAAGTGTGCAAGTCAAAATGCCACTACTATTTACTTTCATGCTTAATAATGATTGTGTGCAGCTTGTTACTCATGCCACAATCCACGATAGTCAAATTGTTTAAACTTGGCTATTTCATGTTTTAAATTTTATGTTTATAGTTAGAGAATAAAATCTGACCAAACAGTGTAATCTTGGCAGATCATTAGGTAGGTAGAGCAAATAAAAGGATCTCATTAGTTTAATCTAAGCCCTTGGATGATATAAGGTTAGAATTACATAGTTTACTTTGTAAAGAAAAAAAAAGATTGATAAAGGTTTGCTAGCCTAAATGCACCCAAATAAAGTGAAGAAAAAATGGTAGGATGAGTAAATTGGTAAGTAGTAGAAAGGTTGCAGAAATATCATGTGATTACACAAAAGCACTTATGTGATTGTTTAAAATGCATCTTTCAAATATGCATAAGAAATAAACAAAACAAAGAAAATGGTTCACAGTATGGTTTATTTAACATCCCCTCATTCATTTTACCTCTTTACTTCACTAATTTCCCATAAATAAGTTCTAGTACTTAAAATCCTTTAAGTCAAAGGTGCTCAGAGAATTTCTCTGACTTTTGGAGGGACAGGACCCTCGGCTTGATGACTTATGGGCATAAGTGCTAAAATCTCCTTCATCAAAAATCCCCCCCCCCCCCACCACCTTCATTTCCCCTCATTTCCCTAATAAAGCCACACTTTCCTATGGTAGACACCTTTTACCTAGGAAAAGTGACTCACCCCCATGTAAATCATATTTCACCAAAAAACCCACTAAAAGTTTTTATCCTAAGTATAAATCAAAACGCGCAATCGCATACACTTAAACCCCTTTTTTACTTAATAAAATCCACTCCGCCATCACTTTCATATTAATTAACTAACTCTATTATATAAACCCATTACAACCCTTTTCGCGTAAATAATTAAAACCCTATATAAAATATCCCAACCCCTTAGTTTAAATAAAAACTAATACATACTGCCCCTTATCCTAATATATTTTCACTTAATTTACCTAACCCCGGTAAAACTTAAGTTAATCCTATATCGGCTTCACCCAACTCCCTAATCCTGCATTAAGCCCGCTTGATCACATAACCCAAGATTAGTCCCTAAACTAATCTCAAACCACCATAATTAAATCCCCAGGCCTACCATCAACTCCCATCATTTCCGCCCACGCAGCTTTGCCTTCCAACTACTATTGATCATCCCTCCTCCACATCTAATGGCGCATAACCATATCGGTCGTGCCCGATGGCTAAACAATAACCACCTGATAAAGTGGTTGGGCCCCCGATGCTACGTGTCAGATGATGTATGGCATCGGGTGACCCCTCCAAAATACCGCCCATGCCACAAAAGCGGTGTGACGACCCTCCAAAACCACTTCCCCCACTCAACCGAAAAACTGTTCATTGTTCATCTGAAAGCGAAACTCGCCAATATTAGTCATTTTTCTATAAAATGACATGAAGCCCTCTTTTTCCCTTTTTTCGTGCATTCTCTTTGTAAGTTGTGTAAACCATTGCGACCACTGTAAACGTTGAAATTACCCACAGACTTCCAATTCCTCTCCAGAAGATGTTGCAGATAGCCCAACCAACCTTTTCAAATCGTACTAGGACCACACCAACCACTGCAGTTGCCGTGAAACACCATTTTCAGAGCCAGTTCACCCAAACTCCAAGTATTTTACCACAAATTACCTCTTACCCCTACAAATTTCAAGACCTTTAGCCTATATAGTATTTTAAATTAAGAAATTGAGTAAAATACTACCAATTTTAAGAAATTGTTTGCTAAACCCTCTGAAAGTCCCAAAAACATTTTGTTGAAGCCCCAGAGCATAATTCAAATCCATAAGAACTGAATTATGGCTGCCCCTATCGCCATGGATGTAAGACCCATTACCACTCCACACTTAGACCTGGATGACCTTCCCATGGCTGACAGGGACTTCCAAATAAAAGATACTACTGCCGTAGAGCCCCTGCTCAAAGTTCATTGCTTAAGCAAAGATACATACGCGAACCATACAAATGATATTGGTCTCTGGGAGTCCAATTTACCCAGATACCAGTTCCCCCAAGTTCACATCTTTCCAAAAATTGTTCATATGTGCTATGCACGCTATGTCCCCAGCCATAGAACCATAATGTCTCATGACCAGAAGGTCCTATTGATTATCACAACTGAGTCCATTAATGAAATGTTACAGTTCCAACCAGGGCCAAACCTAACCCCACTCTCAATTGGAGACCTATTGCACCAGTATCCCAAGCTTAGCCCTGCAAAATTGGCCCAGTTGTTCCAAACCTTCATTAGAGAGGAAAAGCACATCCCTAAGGACCCCCCTCCATATGTATCAGTTATTTTCTCTCCATGGGGCCAGAAAATTGTAACCATGATATCATGTGTTTTGGGTTACATTACAAGTGAGTAAATTGATGAAATTATTCTTGCTTTCATGTCCATCTATACCCCAGGACAGCCTCCTGCAACCGTATATGACTTTGGCACATTCATAGCTGATAGAATGCATGAGCAATTCACAAGAATGTGCAATGAGAGAGTGTTCAAATAATCCTCTGTACTTTACCATCTATTTCTGTATTATCAGTCAAAGAAGTTTCCTTTTACCCTCCAAAATCTTGACACCAGAGGCTAGCCCAGATCTGTTATTTTTTGGATCCCACTTTTCCATGAGTTTGGATCACCATATACATACTCAGACTTTATAGATTCTTTTGTGCATCCAGTCATGACTATGCTCACTGGGAATCCTCCACCTAGGATAAGCTCAAATATAAAGAGAGTCCTCCAACTGTCCAAGCAAACCAAAGTGGGTGATTGGTACCTTTACCAAAACCACACAGAAATCAGAATATATGGTTGCCTGCTTGCACCATATAAGTTGCCATAAGACCTCCCTATCAGGTTGTTTGCCTTAGAATATTACAGATAGATTGTCAATGCATATGAAGTCAACTTTGTTAATGCTAAGAAGAAGGCCAATTTCAAAATTAAAGACCAATTAGGTCCCTTCATATGCAATTCCAGAGAGGCAGGGAAAGAGGCAGACCTAATCCTGCAAAGAATGAAATTCCAAAGGAGTTTTGTATGGAGATATGACCCTTTGGAATTCATTACCAAGAAAAGGCAAAAGGTCAAGCTAGGACCTTTCATCCACCACCCCATTCCAGAAATAGAGGCATATGCAAATCAAACAGAATGGGTGTAAGGTACTTTAGTAAACAGAGACAGCGCAAGAGTAGATGTAGAAAATGATCTGGTTGATTTGGAAAAGCAGCTTGATGGGAGATCTTTCCTGTAGGTACCAGAAGAGCAAGAAAAATCCATGAGCACCCCTCCAGTCATGCAGACTCCTCAGAATGAGGAGAAAATTCCAAAAATAAATAGAGAGGGAGCTTCCACTTCAGGAATGGACACCTCTAATTTGCAACAGGAAACAAGTCACAACAAGAGGCAAAGGCTCAATCTAGCCTCTGAACAGGAATACACAGAAGAATCAGCACAGATAACTAACACAGAGGTAAACAAAAGTAGGCCTATAACTCCATTTGAAGGCATGCAAGATCCTTCCACATCACAAACTCAGATGTTGGAAAGATAGCTTGGTGTGGAAGTGTCTTCCTTCAGTAGGCCTACTGACAAAGACCAGGACATAAAGGAAAGATATAAGTGTTGCGGGATATAATCCCCTAAGGTTCTTGGGTGGAACCTTAGCAGACTGAAAGTTATCTAAGTTAAGAAACACACACACACAACCGCTTATGCTATGAAAAACTACTTTTAGGGTGAGAGGGGCATACCTGAGGTCCTACGTTTGGG
>APFE031478480.1:30851-59029 GCA_000404065.3 Pinus taeda | reverse complement strand
GATAATGAGCGTCAAGGTACCCAGTACAAACTGACAAGTGTGAATAAATGAGCTGAAGTCGAACACCTGTAAGAATCTATCGATCAGGAGACAATGATGGTTGCCAGTTCTGCCAGGAACGAGAGGCTTAAAGCCCAAACATACGCCCAGTACCTAAAGCTCACTCCCACTAATCAAACAAGGCTAATGTCAGCCTTTGATGTCAAGGAGGGTAAACTGCAGATGTCATTTGTTAAGCCTACAGCACAACAGCCCAAAACATCATCAGATTTCAAGAGGGTATACTTTGAAGTGTTCGCAAGGGATATTCATCCCATTGACCAGATAGAACGGCATAAACAGGCTAGAGAGATGATATACTCCACCCTCACAAGTAAACCCATAGCTGCTCATCAACTACAAAACCCATTGAACAACATCTGGGCACAATTTCAGTTAGAGAGGGCCTCCTCACATGTCAAGGATACAAGGATTAAGTTTTTGGAAGACTTAGTTATTGAGTTGGGACATGATCCTAAAGATATAAAATCTATTGAGCAGCTGATAAAGAAGAAGAATGATGACATTGCTACACTAAAGAAGCAGTTGAAGATACCTCAGTTGCAACATCCTCAAACACTTGAAATCATAGAAGGCCAAACTAGACATGAGGAGTTGATGGACTTGGTCCTAAAACTCAATGATCAGCTAAAAGAAACTGAGAAAGAATTGTATAATTTAATCCAATTAAAGCATACTGAAATTGCATCAACTTCTGCAAATGTCATCCCTACTGTTTCTACAGCAATCCCCTCTACACTGGTAGCTTCACTTGCACCAACAGTTCCACTTGCCACAGCATTGCTAGTAACAGCAGAATCTACAACAGTAGCAGATGCATCAGGAAAAACAGAGCAGACTTGGTTAAAGCCATGGAGAAGATGTCAATTCAGGCTACTGAAATGAATAGACTGAAGGAAAAGGTGGCAAGTTTAGAGACTGATTACAAACTTGCACAGATTATGAAAAAGGAAGAGGCACAGAAAGCAAATAGCATGAGTGAGAAGGTCAAAGCCTTGGAAAAGGACCTAACATTGGAGAAACCCCTTGGGCAATCCAAGGAACTGCTATGGGCCCATATCATTGACTCTGACAATGATATTTGGCCATCAATTCAAGTTATTTTTGAACAAACAGAACTAATAAAGATAGCTACAAAAGTTGTCCAGAAAGTAAAGGAGGGGTTGGGAGACATGCATGAGGATGCCAATAGACCCATCCACTTCCTCAACAACAAGAACAGGTATGAACTCCATGAGCTAGACATAGAGGACAGGACTGAAACCATTTTGGAAATAAGTAAAGTCCTTTCCAAAAGAAACCTAATGCTGAGCCTAGAAGAAAAATGCCACAACATGCAGGTGGCCATAGATATATTCATGGACAAATACCAAATTTTGAGGGAGAAAGGATTGCCCAGTCCATTGGTCATTAATGATAAACTCATGACATAGTTGGACTATGGTAATAAACTCAGACAGTCACTACCAATAGGCAAAGTTTTGTACAACACATTTGAAAACTTGTTTTTTCTTGGGCATGAGATGAAACATGTATTCCTCACCAAGCCCAATTTTGCCAAATATTCTGAAGCTGAAGAGATCTATAGGAGGATGATGAATGTCAATTACCTGATGGAGAATGGTGGAAAAATATGACTAATTTACTGTGAGAAATTTGTAGTAAAAAGTCATTGTACAGTAAAATGAGAACAGCCAGGTAAACAAATGAAAACAGGGCAGCATGGTCAAAGAGTATCAGATGAAAGATAAAAGTTGACAAAGATTCCAGCGTAGAAGACCTCAACTACAAGCCAACATAAAAGGCCACAAATCCAACCATAAAAGCCAGTGGTACCACATAAAAAGGGACAGCATGAAATAGTTCATTAGTTGTCTCTATCTTCTTGCAAGAAGACATTTGTATTTCCTAGATTAAATATCAAGTTAGTTTGAGATATTTTGTAATAATTTTTATATAAATACTTCACAATTCGAAGTATGTAGTGTGGATTCTTAGACATTTCTATAGATCTTCTTGATCAAAAGACTGTAAGCTATTGTATCACTATTTGGACCAGCAAGCTGGATTAATGAATAAAGTCAAGACATTTCACAGGATTCATGTGTAGAGCGAAGTACAGACAAGTATTTTCTCTTGTGTTGTTATATTTCTTTAAATGTTTCTCCACAATCTTTAATGTATCTGAAATCTGAATGCTATAATATGGAATGATATCTCAGAATTTGCTTCATTGCACTCTGTTTTAACTATTATGCATTTTAGTGTTTTCTGCTAATTATCTAAGTTAAGGAATTCTTGATTGCTCCTTAGTTTAGGTAGTCTCCCTGTGATCTATAGCAAAGGATTCTTAATTGCCCTTTGCTTATGATTATCCTCTGTTCTTCATTTTAATCCCAGTCTGAGAATTCTTAAGTGCTGTCTCACCCCGATTAAGATCATTTCACCCATCTGGCCTAAACACCTGCACTTCACTCTACTAGCTTGCCCTTTGAACACTCCCTTTAATGAGTTAATCCCAATTCTACTGCCCTTCTTTGACTCCATAGCCCAATGGTCCAAAGACTTTAGTCTATCCATCTATTTTAAGGATTCCACCATCCAACCTTTAATACAACTCAAAACCCTCTGAACTTTAAGAACTAGCCTAAAATCTCAGCAAACAAAGCTAAATCATATAGAGAGAGCCATCTCTGAGCCATAGGTTCACTAGAGCCTATGCTTAAAAGATTGGTTTGTGGTTACCTTGGTCTTTCCCTTATTCTGATAACTTCTAAGGAAAATTCTGAGTGATAACAAAGTAGAAACAATTGGGGAAATTAGGAAAATGGGATACTCCACGTATTAATGGCAGTGAACCATTCTTGAACATGACACTCTTCCACTTCATCTTTGTGGTTGTTGGGTTGGGAAATCTTCTCATCTTTTGGTTCATCACACCATTTCAAAGCCTTCGTTTTTGGTTTTGGGTCAATGCTTCCAACTCCATTCAGTGTCGTCGATGCATTCAAGAGAATTCATTCAGTTGATATCTGCTACGATACTCTTAAGCCTTCATTCCATGCATGTCATTCCTGAACCAATTCCACTTCAACATCATTATGTCTCAAATCATGATACATGTTTCATGTTGTTGATGGGGGATACATCAAGGCCCTCCTGCGATGGGTCACTTCCTGTCGACATCAGCTCATTATCTAGGAAGTTGACTTAGAAACTCTTCCTTCATTACCTTGGGATTTGTATACATTAATAGCAAGTTTCCTCACTCTTGGTGACATGATTTCATCATTGGCCTTAGACGAAAGCTTTTGTGTGGTGTTCGACTTCAACTCATTCATTCATTACATATAGATTGTATTGTTTTACCTTGAGAGTGATTAACATCATCAATGATTTCTCTCGTGTCTGTTAACGACTTATATCATTAGTCAGTAATAAAATGGTGTATGCCATGTTCAACTCCAACCCATTTATTCAAATGGTTAGACTCATACATTGGACGATCGAGTGAATAATATAGAAGACCTCGGATCTAGTTCCATCCATCAAGGCTATGATTTCAGGTTTAATACAATATTACAAAGCATGATGGCTATGATCATACAGACAGTCATCCAAGGAGGGGTCCACGCTTTTCCATCAGTGGACATGACTTCTTGATCATTATACATGTAATTTTAGCTTATGTGTTGAGTATGGATATTCATCCCTCAACAGAGATGTCATGACGAAAATGTATTGTAACTGATGATAATCTGACCAGTTGTTCTTTATCCGAACTTGTCACAAGGTAAAGGACTTCAATCATCAGTTCCCATTTTTGACTTTGTGCTTTAGGGGGAAATATTTTATAGGCCATTTTTTGCATCTAATCAATAGGCCTACAAACCGGATCAATCAACATCCATGAACACCTTGTCATCATCCCTACACAAAGCCCTAATAATGACTCTCCCAAATCCTTGAGTTTTTGGGTTTTACTACTTCATTTCAGTGCTTTTAAGGGCTGGCGCACCCTGGCCCTTTAGGGCACTATGTTCAGTAGCAGGTTGCCCAATTCTGCACCAGCATTGATCAACAGTAGGTTGTCCCTTGTTAGTGGTGTGTTGATTCTAGAAATTTGGGAAAAATAAAAATAATCATGAAGCTTCCTCTTCTAGAAGCTTCCAAGAGTTGTTGAAACCATTTACCTTTTATAAGAAATTTGAATCCTATCTAATCCTACCTTGGATATTTCACCTCTTATCTCTTGAGCTCATCCTCCCCTCCTAAGTGGATCTTAAGCCTAGATTGGTAAATGGATAAGAATTCCTAAACTACCACACTCTCCTATGAATATACAGTCATATAAAACATCAAGGTTGGCTTTTGGAGACTAATCATACCCTCATGTTGCTACTTTGATCCTAAGAGAGTTATCATTTCCATGCATTAAGGTGACATTGAGGTGTGCCTTGTGACGAGGAAGGACAAGACATCTTGGGGAGATCTCTACAATATCAGCTTCCATTTTTGGACTTAAACTCTCTCCCTTTCATATTAATACAAAGAGTATATTGTTTCCCTATATATGTTATGTTATGTTTACATTCATATATTTGAATGTTATGTTGATCCATTGAATAGAGTGATTCGATGATGCTACATAGATGTCATAGATATTTGGCTTGTGTTGATTATTTGTGCAGGTTCTAATTATAGCTATCAGAATTGCGATTAGAGATTACAACCAAAGAGGAGAGAAGAGCTTGCGACGGATCACCAGTAAGAATATTTCCATTCTCCAATTTCTCTTAGGGAAATTTATATTCTTTGATTTTTGTTATTCTAGACTAGGCCACTAGATCTAAGGAAGATACTTTTTTCCGTAGTCGTAAATTTGGAATAACACCACTAATCTAGATTTATGAAGGAACAAAATCAAATACAAAATAAATAGAAACAGATAGCTACAATGAAAAATAAACTTCAATTGATTAATAAAAAATACTAAAAATTGTTTACATGCATAATGGAAACAAACTAGCTCGAGAGATGGTAGCTTGTCTTGGAGAAGAGATGTGACAGCTACATGCCCTCTGAACTATATTACAATCAGGCTCGCAGGCCTTTTTATTATTGAGAAACAAGGGAAAACCCTAAACATCCAAAAACCTAACCATAGGAGATGAAGCACCAAAAGTTTGTGGGACCTGTTGGGGTTAGTTGGCACACCAACTTCTGAGGGTCCTAACTTTGGTATACAATCTTCATTTGACGCATACAGTACCTCATTAGAAAGATCTATCCAAGGACTACAAATTTCGACTACAAACCCCCATTACAATGTAGGAGTTTTCCCTTTTTCAAAAAAAAACGTCATTTAGGGCCTCAAAACGGCTCTAGAAGTTTAGGACCTGAAAAACTACCAAAAATAGTAAAGTGTGCTCCAATTAAGGAAACTGAAAGAAATAGTGGTGGGGGCCAAAGTGGAATAGGCGGGTGGCCACCAATATCCAGCTGGATCAAGAACCCACATCAACCCCCTTTTTCGCACATGTGGGGTTGGACATGTGTGCGCTTTAAGGAATTCTTTAGAAGGTCCAAGAACCTTATCACTAGTTTAGGGTTAAGGAATTCAAACCTTACCCCTAGATGGTTACTAGGATGTGTTAAATATGCGATTGCAAGGAGTAGGGGTTCCATAATATGTGATTGTAATATATTCCATAGTTAAGTAAAGAAATTGGCCATAGGAAGTAAGACATAAAAATAGAGACGGTTAGGATTTTGTAGCAACTATGTAGGCCATAGGTATTAGGTAACTCCATAGGGCGTACCTCTTCTTTATACTTGCACATTTTCCATATTTGAGAAAAGTGAGTAGAGAAACCTCATTTTCTCGCTGGTTTTTCTCTTATAATGGTTTCCGAGGGAAAATATTTGTATCTATTGTGGATGGTGTGTGTAGTTATTCTATTTTCAATTTCTTGCATTTAAGTTAACTTAACTATTTAAGCAAAAAATCAATTAACTAAAGAATATGGAATCTAAGGAAAAAACAATAGTAAATATTTCAAAAAATTTATCAGATCTGTTGTGATGAATTATTCTAGCGAAATATCTATGGTAGTTTATATATCATGTTAGTATAAAACCAAGTTTCTTTGAGGAATCTTGTGGTAAGTTGCAAGGTATCCAAAAACTAGTTTAAGTGTAAAGTCATAGAACCTTGGCCATGGTTGAAAAATATGTTTATAATAACCCTCATGATTTAACAAAAGAGATATTTGTGAGACTAGAAGCACAAGCCATCAGCATTAGCAAATGTGAACCTCCTCATGGTGGCCCTAGCAAACAAGTTTGAAATTAAAGAAGATGGAGGATCTAACTCAAATGTGAGATCAAGGAGGAAATTGAGAGATCATGAAGACCTAGAAAAGGAGTCAAGGAAAGAACCCAAGAAAGAGCAATCGCATTTGATTTTCATCGACTATTCACAACCCCTATTCAACATGGAAGTTAAGGTGGACATAAAGCCATACCAAGGTGAGACCAATATATTAATATTGGATCACTGGTTGCAACAATTAAAAATTTATTTTAGTGTTCACCCTATGGATGAGGAGTAGAAAATATCCTTTACTATACTAAAGTTAGAGAGACATGCCCTAACTTCATCATAAATCCATAAGAAACACTTACACATGAGGGTGATCCACTAGAAACTGAGTGATAGGACTTCAAAAATATCTTCAAGCCCCAATTCTACCATATTGGGTATGTAGAGGACCAATGGATTTGATGGCACTACTTCAAGAAAAGGTAGGAGAAGGGTGTACAAGAGTACACCACTGAGTTTATAAAGATAGTCACCATGTTGGGTATTTCTCGAAAGAGCTTAGATGTACTCCTCAACTATCCTAGCCATCCATTGGGCCATGGAATTGTCATATTTCTGCATCTATTTTCCTATTTCTTTTTCCTCGTTTTTGACCAATGAGACCACATTTTACCACTGTAAAAACTTTTATTCACCTATGTATGTCCTTTTCCATATGTCACTTTCTTAGTCTAACTCTGCTTATAATTTGGCATCAAAACTACTGCCTTAGGCAATTTTTATTACAAACTAATATATGGGTTGTTTCAGATTTAAATGGTATGTTGAAGTTGTGGTTACAGGATTGCATCTTCAGTTCCCTTTATCAATTTAGATCGAAGGCTCTATGAGTTGTTGTTGATATACAAATTGTTTGCCTTGTGCATGTTTTCTTTTTCTAATTAGTCATATGGACCAGATTTAGGAGCACATCAAGTCAAAGTCAGTTCAACTACCTGGAGAGATTCATGGAGAAGACATATGACTTAGTTGAGATTTTTTGTAAAAACCATTGTAATTAAGGGAAATTGTTATAGCTTCACTCCTACCATGGAAACTATTGTATGAATTATTAAGATATATTTTTATTTTAAGATCACATGAGAATCAAAAGATTCTCATGGTGATCTTATTTTTGTATTTGAAAATTATAAAGAATAGAATTGTTTGCCTGTGTGAGCAGTGAATATTTTAGGAAGATATGATTGGGAAGGGGAAAAGCAACAAAGCTCTATAATCCTGATGTTCTATTAATGCAAATCTAAATCTTGTGGTATTACATCTTTCTTTGAGTAGCCTATGTGCAATTTAGTGCACCAGCCCCTGTTGAGGAGGAAGGGGCCTCCTTCTTAGCAAGGATCATTGGTTAATTGGAATATATTAATTAGTTGCATTAATCCTTATTAATTATGTGATTATTGTTACTATCTATTTTATTCATGAGTTATTGATTGCAGAAAATTTTGAATGGTGTGACAACATAGTATTGGACTAGTCCCTCATACTAGTGTAGCAACAAGTTATTTACTTTTTTGTTACATATTGGATTGCACTTTCTTTGGATGTGTGTGTTCAACAATTGATTGAGTGATTGATGGGTTGTGGGAGTGTTGTTTCTAAGTGAGAATGGTTGTGTAATAGTGTGGTTTATTCTATAATTGTGTCTCTTTTCTGATTGTGTTGAAGTGTGTAACAACTTGAATGTTTACTAAGAGTGAGTGTGCAACGACCTTGGTTTTAGACTCATTTTGCTAGTTAAACATTTCACCTACATAGACTTTGTGTGATAGCCTTAATTCAAGCCTGCCTAGAATGATAATTAATGTAAGAGTGTATTTGTTGCTCTGATTTAAAGGAACAATTGTTTCGCCCCA
The DNA here is from genome assembly GCA_000404065.3 of Pinus taeda. Lineage (NCBI taxonomy): Eukaryota > Viridiplantae > Streptophyta > Pinopsida > Pinales > Pinaceae > Pinus > Pinus taeda. The sequence continues at coordinate 50,731 of APFE031478480.1, read as the reverse complement.
CATTTTTTGTGCCATTGTCTGGGAGGCTATTAAGGTGCATATGTGTGACTAGCTTATTTGCATGCATTGATTGAAAGTGTTGTAGATGTGTCCCTGATTTAGAGGTTTTTGGGTGATAAGACGAGAGGTAAGAACCTACGCATAGCTTCGACATACTGAAGTAGGCTTAGACTCACTAGGATCAGGGAAAATAGGATTGCATTGCATGAGTAGTGAAGGAGAAAAACATAGTGCCTCCAAACAAACTAACCATGCAAGTGGAAGAGGATGTGGAAGTAATAAAAAGAATCAAGACTTGGGAAAGTCAACTTATATATAGGAAATTATTTCGAAGGCTGAATCATAATCCTCTACTCAGGGGAAGGTGATAAAAAAAGAACCTATTAATATCACCCCATAGAAGCCAGTATTTCTTGATACATCTGTATTAGGCAAAGAAATAAATTTTGAGGAATCTTCAGGAACAAATCCTAGAGTCTCTAGTATTTTTGTAACAGCAGAAGGAGAGGATCAAATTCTGGAGGAAGGTTATGGGGATACAAACTTAATTGATCAAGTATTGACTCCCAAGGAATAAGTGTTTGGTCATGATACTCTAGACTTTCGCAGTGCAGTGAAACAACTTATTGATACAAAGAATAAGGAGGATTTGTTTGGATCATCAAATCCATATGAACAACCCAAGAAGCCTGAAAAGCTTCCATAACCAAAGGAATAACAAACTTCATCATCAAGGGAAGAACAGTCTCCTTCACCAAGAGGACCATCTGTAACAGTTGCTCTTAATTTTCAACAAAACCCTATGGAAAGAAGTTCAGTTACCACCTTTGATTTTCCCATTGGGAATCTTCAAGGGAAGGCTTTGATAAAGAATATACCCTTATCTGCACTTCCCACTTTTCAAGGTATGGTCTCAGAAGATCCTGACACATTCCTTTTTGAATTTGATGTCCTTTGTAGAAGATATGACTACACCACTAAGGAACAAAAACTGAAGTTGTTTCCAGCCACATTAAAATTGGAAGAATTGAAATGCTTTATGGGACTCGGTAGGGTTTCTATTGGTACCTGGGATGCAATGAAGAAAGTATTCCTAGAAAAATATCAAAACTATTGTCATTCTAGGGACTTAACAGATGAAATATTTTGAATTACTGAGACACCAGATAAAATATTGGAGGAATACATTGAATGCCTTCAGTATAATTTGCAAAGGTCTAAGCACGACAATTTGGATAAGAAGATAGTTAAAACAATCTTGATTAAGGGAATGAAGGATGGTTTCCTTAATATGTTGCATCTTTTGGGGAAAGGAGATATATTTGAGTCCTATGATGACATAGTTCAACTTTTGCAAAGGAGCTCCAGAGGATCTACTAGAAATCAGACCATGACACATGATACCTAGATCAGGTTTTTGAAGTCAACAAATACTAGAGCAACTCGTGAAGAAATTGGGAATCTACTGGAGAAATTTAAAGCCAACATTATCCTACTTTATGCACACACCATATTTATTTAAAGGAAGGATCCCCCCCTATTAGTAAACCTCAACAAAGAATGAATCTAGCTTTGAAAGGTGTTGTAAAAGAATAACTCCAAAAACTTCTAGATACAGATTTCATCTATCATATTTCAAACGACCAGTGGGTTTCTCCACTAGTTGTTGTCCCTAAGAAATCTGGGAAATGGATAATTTGTGTAGACTATAGGGAATTAAATAAATCCACTCAAAAGGACCATTTTCCATTACCTTTCATTGATCAAGTCCTAGATACTTTGTCTGGTAAGAAGTTATTTTCTTTCCTAGATGAGTTCAGTGCTCATATTCAGATTCAGGTTGCCCCTGAATATACCAAGATAAAACCACCTTTACTTGCCCCTGGGGTACTTATGCTTACAAGGTCTTACCTTTTGGATTGTGTAATGCACCTGCAACCTCTCAGTGGGCAATATTGGGATTTTTTGTTTGACATGGTTAATGATTGTCTAGAAATTTTTATGGATGATATCACAACCTATGGGAGTGAATTTGATGAAGCCTTGAAAAGACTTGAAAAATTACTTGAGGGTTGCATTCAAACCCATCTTTGTCTCAGTACTCAAAAATTCCATATGATGATGACTGAGGGTATTGTTCTAGCAACATTATGTTTTTCTACATGTATTCAAGTGTATCCAGCAAAGATAGAGGTAATTTTAAAAGTTCTCACTCCTAAAACACAAAAAGAGGTATGCAATTTTCTAGGAAAAGTAGGGTATAACAAGCGATTTATTGAAAATTTTACTAAAATTGCATTACCATTATTTTCCCTATTAACAAAAAATAAGGAGTTTGAGTGGATTGATAAGTGTAACAATGCTTTTGCAGAGCTGAAGAGATGTGTAATAAAAACCCCTGTTTTGAGAGGGCCATATTTGAATATGCTGTTCCACGTATCTACAGACGCTTCTAATACAACCATTGGAGTTGTGATTGGACAGCAAGAAGGAAATAAACCATACGCCATCTATTACATCAACAAGAATTTGGTCCCTACAGAGGTAAATTATATTGTTACAAAGAAGGAATTTCTTGTTGTTGTACATGGAATTAATAAATTTAGGCACTATATCACTAGTTACCAAACTATTTTGCATATAGATCATTCAGCCATGAGATTTTTAATGAACAAACATATTACAAATGCTAGGGTTACTAGGTGGTTGTTGTTACTCCGAGTTTGACATTACTATCATAGATAAATCTGGAAAAGATAATGTTTTTACAAATTTTCTTTCCTGGTTAACTAATGTTATCAATGATCTTCCTGTTGAGGATTATTGTCCATTTGAATATCTATTTGCACTGTCTCGTTATTCACCCTGGTATGCATATATTGTTAATTACCTCGCTACAACAAAGTTGCCTCATCACCTTTCTCCTAGAGAAAGAAAGAATATTGTACAACAAAGTGCCATATATTTTTGGGTCAATGGAAACCTCTTTCACACTCGTTTTGATCAGCAGATTAGGAGGTGTGAGGGAGGATGAAATCCATGAGATCCTCAAAGCTTGTATTAATGGACCTTGTGGAGGAAATTTTGCAGATAGGAGGACAAGTCATAATTTGTTGCAAATGGGCTACTTTTAGCCCATTATATTTGGAGATGCAAAGAGCTATGTTTAGTTATGTGACAGCTATCAGAAAATGGGTTAGCCAACACAATCAAATGAGATGTCATTACAGCCCCAGTGCGTGGTGAAACCTTTTGAGGGATTGGCATTGGACTTTGTGGGAATAATAAATACCCCATATCAGTAGAAGGTTTACATTCTTGTTTCCACAAACTATGTTACCAAGTGGGTAGAGGACAAGGAACTTACTAGGGTAACTAATCGTGATGTTGCGGACTTATTATATGAATAAATTTTTTCTCGATATGGAGTTCCAAGAGAAATAGTAACAGATGGTGGAGCACGATTTAACTCTCGAATGATATAGGATATTGTCAAAAAAATATGGAGTTCATCATAGGATTACCGCACCCTATCCTCCTCAATCAAATGGGTAGGTGGAAAGTACTAATAAATTACTTGAATCTATGCATACAAAAATTGTGGGAAGACATAGAAAAGATTTGGTGGAGAGACTTCCTAAAGTATTGTGGGATTACAAAACAACTTGGAGAAATACCACAGGTTTTCCCCCTTGTGAGTTAGTTTTTGGTAAGAATCCCATCTAAGTCCCCATTGAGTTCGAGAATAAAACATTGAGGAACTCCTTGGAAGTAGATTTAAATTTGACTGCAACTCGAGAACAAAGGCTAAAATGGCTAAATGAATTAGAGGAAAATCCCTTAGCTATTGTGCAACAAACAGAAATTATTTAGCAACAACATGCTAAATGGGATTATAGGTTTATTAAAAATAAGTTGTTTCAGAAGGGTGACTAGACCTTATTCTATGATTATGTATTCAAGTATTAGAGGCAAGTTGCAAACCAGGTCGTTATGTCCCTATGAGGTAGAAGCAGTCTTTAACAACAAGAATGTAAAATTGACAACCATTGATAATTCTCAAGTATCATTTCTAGTAAATGGACATCGCCTCAAGTTGTATCATAAACCTACCTATAAGGATTCATTTGTTAATGTTGTCTCAATTGCAAGTCAAGACCTTGAAGTTGTTGGGGCAAAGGAGGTATATCTGTGTTCCAATACATTAGTTTTCTTTAATAAAAAAGGAAAGGGAATAACGGGGGAACATGAGAAATATATAATATAATATATATATATATAGTATATATATATTTATTTTGTATCTTTAGTATATATTATATATATATTATAGTCTCTTTGTGTATATATATATTATATATATATATTATATATGGTTCTTATTATTTAATAATATATCTTTTATAGATATATAATAATATTATGATTATATATATATATATAGATATATAGATATATGCAATGGGGAAAACCCCTTTGGGGCACTATTGGATGATTGTGATGATCGAAAACCAGCTTGCTTGGTTAGCCCCTTCTTTTATATGTAACATCACTATAATAATTCTTCTTAATCGTTAATTTATTGTTTCAAGTTTATTTGTTGCAGAACCACCTCATAACGCATTTGGTTCATATAGTTCAGCTTTGATTTATACTTTGTTGTTACAGTTGAATTTATGACTAGATGTCAGCATTGTTTTACAATTTCATATAGTTGTTACTGACATTGTTGCTATAGTTGGAGACCCTTTTTGAAGACTCATTGTTGTTTCTTAGATTAATAGTTTGATCTCAAAGCTAATAGAGTATCTCTTGTCACAACATGGATCCTTCATCTCATCGTACCAATAGAATTTCACTTTTGAATTTGTGCCACAAGGAGATCTTCACAACATCATTTGGTCAGTACAATCCCATGTCATCATAACAGTAAGCCATGGACAAGTTTGTTCTTTTGTCATTTATTTGTGGGATTTATACTTAAGAAGTGACATCATTACCCTAATGTACATATGTTGAGGATCAATGTTACAATAAGTGGGGGGAGGAGTGTATTGTATCATTAAATGATGCACTATGATTTCACCCAAATTAATAATTATTCCTCTAATTGACATATACCTCACTCTATTATAATAATGTATGATTGGACCTTGCCAATGTCATTACTTTTTACTCTCACATATGACTATATGGAGGTAACTATCATTATTATTCCCAACATTACCCTTATCATTATTACCTTTGTTGTCATATTTAAAAAAGTGTGCAATCATGTGTAATCCTTTCTATACTAAGAACCCAATTTGGTAATAAAAAGGGAGTAATCGTTGTCAATTCCAACATCTTGACATTCTCTCCTTAGTGAGCATTTGTATTAACTGAGGAAACTTTGTAATAGGCCTCTAACAGCATTGAGCCGTTACAGTTGTGAGCAGCCATGGGAGGAGCAACAATAAAGCATGAACCTGACTCAATTAATATGTTGTTACAATACTCGAAGACTTTAGAATTTTTTCAAAATGTTGGGTGGTTGACTTACTTTGAGAAATTGCAAGGCCCTAACTGAACAATACTTTGAAGTTAGGGGTTTTATATTGCAAGTGTAATAGCACTGCCACAAACATGGGCTTAGTGGTTTTCAAGGAAGGTGGAAAATCCTTCAACCAAAGCCTTGTTTTTGCAGGAAGGAGAAGAATTGAAAACTAAGGGTAGGGGTTTTGAAAAAGAAATCTCTTCCCCATCCTTGGCAAGATGTAGCCCTTTTCATTCAAAAAATTATTACCTACAAGGGTCATTTTTGTATCATATTCAATTACCATTTTCAATTGTTGGCACACCTAAGGACAAGGCAGCTGATAAATTTTCCATACTATTTATTGAAATCATTATAGGATATGGCAGAGGCAGTGAGAGGGGAAAAACATCTGGAAACTTTCTTGACCAACCACACACTTATCAAATTGATCACAATTCACTCATTACATGAGCAAGGCACAAGCAAGGAAGTTCATGGCATGGCCTGATAGCAAGACATTGTGCTAGTACAGAGGATGATCAGAGTGAGGAGCATGAAGAGAATGTTTTTAATAGCACCCGAGAGTAAAGAAGCCACACCCTCTAGGGTTAAGGCTATTACAACCCCCAAGAGTAGAACAGTTGCAACCTCTAAGCAAAGAAAAGCACCCACACCCCCCAAGAGTAGAAAAATTACAGCCTATATGCAAAGAAAAGCATCCACACCCCCAAGAGCAGAATATTTGCAGCTTTTAAGAAAAGTAGGGTTGATACATCTCTTAAACCTAGTCGTCGAAACCCTAAGAGGTGTAGCTCTATTAAGACTTATGTTGGTACATCTTCAGGAGGAAAAAAGGCACAAATAGAGGAGCCTGTGGATGTGTCTATTGAATCATTTGAGAAGGGACATCATGGGTGCCCTATCAAAAGAAGAAAAAATAGAAGAAGTTATTGTTGAAGTAGCAGCGATACCTGTAACATCATCTGAAGCAATTTAGTTTAAACCTAAAGAATCACTGAGAACAACATTTTTTCTTGGATAAGAAGGAAAATGGAAGAAGTTAACATTTTTTTCCCAAGAATGAAGTTATTTTCTTGAAACAACATGAGGATGTGGTCAGCAAACTTAAGAAGGAATGGTCTGAAAAGCTAAGAATTGAATATTTTGTATGAATTCAGAGAGAAAGGAATCAGGCAATAAAGCAAGTAAAGGAATTGCAGGGAGAGGTGCAATTGTTACAACAAGAGGGAATTTATTTATGAACTTATTAATGGTTTACTATGTGGAAAACTCCCTTCTCCATCTTATCCTTTATATCCGCAAGAAAAATGTTACCTCTTTCAATTGATAGATCTTAAGGAAAAGCAACCATATAAAACAAGGATATTCAAGGTTTCTTGGAAACATTCAAAATGATAATTTATCAGAGCAAAATTTGTTGTGCAAGTTGTATCTACGTGATCTCACATGTTTTGGAGATCAATCTTTTATTTTGACACCTTATGTGGGAGATGTGCAATTGAGGGTTTTTTGTATCTTTTATTTAGAATCAAGTAGGGTGGAAGGTTGCACATGACACTGTAATAGCCATTCAGGAGCGAGTAATGTTGTGCATCATAAATGAACTTAGCTCAACTGAAGTTGTTTCCCATCAATATAATAAGATATGGTGATTCCCAACCACCAAAACATTGCTAATGGATCATCGAGCATCAGTTCTACAGAGATGCCTCATAAATATACAAGGGATGAAAGATGGTGTATTAAAAGGAAGTAAGTTAAGATGGGATCTTTTCCAATAGGAGTTGAAGGAAGAAGATCCCTATTTTTATCAGAACATTATGCAAGATCTCTCCAGGGTTCACCAATAGGTGGAGTGTATTAAGAGAAGTGGCACGGGATGGATTTGACTTAGATTCAAGTTTCCTCTTGTTTGGATTCCAACTTACCAATATCAACATTCATACTATCTTTCTGATAAACTTTGGGAAATAGAGTTGGTCCTTTCCCAAGGCTATAGGGCTAGAGATGAAGATATTGCAGGATCTTATGATTTCACACAACTACACTCTCAGCATGTTAGGAATCAGTCACTAGGTTCTGCATGAGGGCATGCAAATTCTTAAGTTGGGGGGAGATGGTGGGCCATGGAATTGTCATCTTTTTGTATATATTTTCCTATTTCTTTTTCCTTATTTTTTACCAATGAGACCACATTTTACCACTGTAACAACCTTTATTCACCTAAGTATGTCCTTCTCCATATGTTACTTTCCAAGTCTAACTCTGTTTATAATTTGGTATCAGAACTATTTTCTTAGGTGATTTTTATTACAAAACTAATATATGGATTGTGTAAGGTTTAAGTGGTTTGTTGAAGTTGTTGTTACAAGATTGCATCTTCATTTCCCTTTATTAATTTAGATCGAAGGCTCTGTGAGCTATTACTGATACATGAATAATTATTCTTGCATATGTTATCATTTTCCAATCAATCATATTTTAGGAGCACATCAAGTCAAATTCAGTTCAACTACTAGGAGATATTCATGGAGCAGACAAATCACTTAGTTGATATTCTTTGTAAAATCAATGTAATTAAGGGAAATTGTTATAGTTTCACATCTACCATGGAAATTATTGTATGAATTATTAAGTTATCTTTTTATTTAGGATCACATGAGAATTAAAAGATTCCCATGATGATATTCTTGTTGTATTCAAAAACTATAAAGAAGAGAAATTTCTCCCCGCGTGGGCAGTGAAGATTTTAGGGAGATAGGATTGGAAAGGGGAAAAGCACCAAAACTCTATAATATTGATGTTTTGTTAATGCAAATCTCAATCTTTTGGAATTATATCTTTCTCTAAGTAGCATGTGTGCAGTTTAGTGCACCAACCCCTGTTGAAGAGGAAGGGCCCTCCTTATCATGGACCAATGGTTTTTTAGTTGATCTGAAAATGGAATGTACTTGTTGAAGGGTGCAAGGTATCCATTTTCATTTTTGTAAATGAGTGCACAAATACTCCAAGTTTAAATCTGCAAATATGTACACTTCTTATTTCTAATACAGAGATTGACTGTAGAGGCATTTACTGGATATGTCACCTCTAAAGAGAGGATGAGATCCAGAAGCTACCTGGCCCTCTACATACTTTGCCTAAAGAAATAAAAAGTAAACACTCAGATTCAATTAAAAACAAGACCTTGCTTGAACTTGACATTATGCGGAATCTTAGCTTGAAAGAGGTGTATGTATTTTCTTTTGTTTATGTGTTTTAACTTGATTTTTTTCAGCTGATATTAAACATATATATCAGACATATAAGGCAGCAAATAAACATCACACATAACAGCAAATTTAATCAGGAGTACACCCCAATCTCTTGGGCTACGTCTCCTATGAGCTCTAGTCAACTAGACTTGGCTCTTTGGGAATATGGCTTGAATTCTTTTACAAGTTCCACACTCAACTCCAAAAGGTTACTGACTGAACCTATGGGTTTAGAAAAACCATATACATCCCTATCATGGCTGTCCACTTTGTGTAGGCAGATCTAGGCTCCCTTGGACTTGATTCCTTCAGTAGGTGCACTAAGCTTCCCTGAGCTTCTTAATGGCACAAACTCCTTTAGAATGCTTAAAATGTCTCTGAAAACTCTGCTACTATTTCCAGCACATATCTGACATAAACAAATTATTGTTCATTTGCTCAAAATGAGCACTACATCCCCAGTCTAGGCCTTCTCCCATGGATGGCTCTGGGCTACCTGAAACTTCTCTTTAGCATCTCGGCCTTTAGAAGTCTCCAAATGCTTCTAAAAACACCTTCATTGGATTTAGAAGGTTCCTTACAATAGAAATAGGCTTTTGTTTTACCTCAAATAGATGAACCTAGCCCAGCACAGCTCAATCACTGAAATGGCCCTAGTGGCCATGAAAGCTTCCCTGAAGCTAAACAATGAGAAGAATGCCTCAACAGGAAAAACAAGCTATAGAAATGGATTCAGAACAGTGAAATCCTTCAGGAATGACCTTTGCTCCACATTCAATGGCTGCACACATCCCAATGCAGCTCCCAAACTGATATGGCCCTAGTGGCTCCTGCAACTTCCACAAAGAAAAACCACCTGCAAATGACCTCAGATGACTGTGAAACATGTGCCCATGGCTTCAAAAGGTCGAAGAGACCCAAAATCAAAAAAAAAAATCATCCAAAAAGGACTTTCCTAGCCAAAGTTATGGCTCATTGAAGATTTCCTCCAGTTTGGCCTAGAATCACTCCAACGAACTGTAGTGGAAGTTTAGTTAGCTCCACCAATTATGGCGAGATCACAAAATTTGGCGGTCTGCCAAAATTCCCACCAGTCTAACTGTGCTTTAACCATTTTCAATTACTGTGCATGGGAACAAAATTATGGCGGTGGTTAAGCGCCTCAGATTCTGTGCTGACTGGTTATTTAACTGGTTGTTTAACGCACCGTTTAACCCGCATATGTTAACACATTGCAATACAGGTGGTGACCGTTAGGTAATACCCCGCGCAGTTAGGAGTTTAGCGCCTGGACTTTGGTGCTACGGACACATGGTAAGAGGGTTGGCTCTTAGGGGCTAGCCCCCTTGGGGCCCCGCCCAAACAATATTCAAAACTCTTAACCAATTCATTCCACTCACATATCAAGTCCCCGCCACATGGTCTAACGGTAAGAAAAGGAACTATTACATGACAGGTCATGGGTTCAAACCTCTCCGCTGCCAACAAAATTTTAATATGACCGATGCCCTCCACTGATGTCATCCAGGCCACGTGGCGGCCTCCGAGCCTACCATGTGGCAGCTTGTGATTGGCTGCCCAAATGGAATATTCTATTTTAAATTTTTTTGAAAAAATTCAAAATTCAATGTTATTGGGCATTTCTTCTTTTTAGCATAAATTTCTCATACGGCAACCGTTCGCGGTGCCGGAATCAAGAAGACGAGCTCTATCCAGTCGTTCAGGTTCAAACTAGTTCTGAACACTTTCATTTTTTACCATTTTACGACACTTGGTCCTAAGCTCCTGATCATTAGTGTATATTAATTAGTTGAATTAATTCTTCTCAGTTATGTGATTATTTTTATTGTATATTTTATTCATGAGTTATTGATTGCAGAAAAATTTTGAATGGTGTGACAGCATAGTCCTTGACCAATCCCTCATACTAGTGCAGCAACAAGTAATTTACTTTTATGTTACATATTGGGTTGCACTTTATGTGGATGTGTGATCAGCAATTGGTTGAGTGATTGATGGGTTGTTGGAGTGATTTTTCTAAAGAGAATGGTTGCTGAACAATGTTGTTTATTTTGCAATTGTGTGACTCTTTTATGATTTTGTTGAAGTGTGTAACAACTTGAATGTTTGTTGAGAGTGGGTGTGCAACAACCTTGGTTTGAGATTCATTTTTTTAGTTAAACATTTCCCCTGCATAGACTTTGCATGATATCCTTAATTCAAGCCTACTCAGATTGATAATTAATGTAGGGGTGAATCTGTTGCTTCGATTTAAAGGAGAATTGTTTCGCCTGACACCATCTACAAAAGAAATTGATGATTTTCAAGAAAAGAATAATGGATGAGGCCTATGTATAGGCATAATATTTGGAAGCATATCCCAAAAGAAAGGGAAACCAAGTGTTCCAAATCAGAAAGAGCACTAGGAATATTCCAAGGAGGGGAAGAAGAAGTAGAAAAAGGGGAGGATAAGAAGATAGTAGCCTATTGTACATCAGTGGAAGGATCTTAGAAATCATTTAAATCACTAAAACTTTGATGGTCACATTGAGGAGATGTGTTGGAAACTACATCAAGATATGAACTCGAAGAAACACAAGAAGGATGGGAAGAAAAAGAATCTCTAGACATAGATTCAAGAAACCAAGTGGAAAGAAGCATCAATGTGGATGGGAAGATTGTTTACACAAAGGTGAATCTCAGTAGCCTTTATCACTAGGAAGATAAAGAGATGACCAAACCCTTCCACATTAAGATCCAACTCAATAAGACCAATATAGATTCCCTATTCAACTTAGGTTCATAGGATAATCTCATAGCAGTGGATTTGGTCAGCAAACTTGGATTGGAGGTTCATGATCATCCTAGCCCACATGCATTGGGATGGGTAAATAAGGATGCAAATATTAAGGTAACAAAATAGAGTAATATAAAATTTGTTATAAGTGTTGATTATATTGACGAAATAGAGTTGAAAGTAGTGCCACTTAATGTATTTTGAGTCATGTAATAGAATCCCTACATGTATATAACGAATGTAATATTCATGTGGAAAGAGGATGTAATATTCATGTGGAGAGACAAACGGTACCATATCATGAAGGAACGGAAATAATTCATCATCAATGCACACAAAGGAAAGTATAAGATTTCATTGATAAGTGCCAACCAAGCCAAGCAGTTGATTAGTTCCAATAAAAATTATGCTTTACTTTTCTTAAGAGAAATTCAGCCCGGTAAGGAATCAATAAGGGCACAGGCATGCCTAGAGGGGAGTGCTAAAGAAAAAAAACATTTTGGAAAGATTCTACAAGCATACAAGGGAGTTTTCTGGGAGCCTAAAGGGCTACCACCCAAGAGGGAAGTGAAACATGAAATCCAATTATTGCTAGACTCTCCATTGTCAAACATTGGGTTTTATAGATTGTTTATTCTAGAAGCAAACAAAGTGAAGAAGCAGTTGCAACAACTACTAGTGCGGGGTGTGATTCGACCAAGTACTTCACCTTATGGGTCAAGCGTCATAATTATACAAAAGAAGGGTGGGACTTGCCATACATGCATTGATGATACACCATCAAACAAGATAACGCTCAAGAACACATAATTGTTACCTAGGATTGATGATCTATTAGATTAGTTGCAACACAAAAAATAGGTCACCAAGATGGATATAAAATTAGGATATCACTAGGTTCAAGTCAAAGAAGAAGATACTTGGAAGATTTCCTTCAAAACTAGGCAATGTTGTATAAGTGGTTAGTAATGTCATTTGGTTTATGCAATGCACTATCTATGTTTATGAGACTAGTGAATGATGTATTATGCCCCTATATAGATTCATTTGTTAATTTCTTTTTTGGATGATATTGGTTTATAATGCTACATGGGATGAGCACATCTCACACGATGCAAGTGATAGAGGATTTGTAGAAGTCTTCTCTACTAGAAAACCTCAAAAATTTGAGTTTTCCCAGTAGTATTCGGTGTATTTGGGGTATGTGATTGGTGCAGGGGAGCTTAGGTTAACTCCTATGAAGATGGAGGCCATCATGAAGATGTAGGTATCTACAAATGCCTCTGAAGTTAGGTTTTTATTTAGGGTAGCACAATACTTGCAGAAGTTCATAGTTTCATTTTCAATAGTAGTTGCACCACTTTATGTCATAACAATGAGTGGGAATAAGTTCTAGTGGGGAAGAGTTAGCATAAGGCCTTTAAAGAGTTGAAAAGGAAAATTATTCAAACACTAGTTCTCATGTTACTAAACTTGTAGAATCCCTTCAAAGTGAAGATGGATGTAAGAGGGTATGCCATGGGAGTGGTCTTGATGTAAGCAGGAAGGCATATATGCTACCATTTTGAAGTATTTCATGGGGAAATTCTCAACTACCCTGCAAGGACCTCTATGCCTTAGTACAAACTATCAAAATTTGGAAACACTATCTAATGGGAAAGGATATCATCATCCACACAGATCACAAGCTACTATAGGATTTCTAGGCCCAGAGTAAGCTACTGATGGGCCTCAAAAGTAGATACAAAAGGCCCATCTAACCTTTCATAGGCATATAAAAGCTATATTAAAACTCTCCTTTTGCACTTAATAATGTTTTCTTAGCTTTAACAAGTTCTTATGGAAGTTTAGAGCTAATTTTGTATTATGTGCCTAATATTATTTATTTTTGTAGAATATTGTGAGAATATTGGGCATATTCTTAAGATTTGGAAGATGAGATAATCTAGGGAATTGCTCTGTGATACAGGACAGACCAAGATTGGATAATAAATGAATAGGATATTATGAAATTATTGAGCAGATTCTGGAAAATGAGACGAATCTACCTTAGTGGTTGCAAATGGTATGGCCACGTCAATGGAGCATAACGGTTGAAATCCCAGCCCTACCTGAAAGGGGTTGTGGCATGTTGAGTTGCGGAGAGCTCTGGTGTAGATATGTTGGACATAGGGGAGACTTTCATCCCATGTGCGTGGATGCTTCGAGTTGTACATGTGCAGAATGTGTATGATCATCTTGTTGACAACCTATGTTTGGCCATTAGTTTGAGGATGGAAAGTCGTGGACTTAGTAAGTTTTGTATCCAGCATCGACCAGAGACTTGACCAAAATCCACTTAGGAATATAATGTCCCGATCTGAGACAATGGACTGGGGATCCCAAAGTGTACCCATACTTGCTCAAAGAAGAACTTAGCAGTGGCCTTTGTTGTGATACTCTTCTTGCAGGCCTCCATGATGGCCATCATAAAGAATCTGTCGACGACCATGAATATGAAATCGTTGTCATGCTTAGAAGAAGGAAGGCCCGACATGTAATCCATGGAGATATATTCCCAAGGTCAGATAGGAGTAGGTAGAGGAGCATACAGGCCTTGCTTCTTGATGTTTGGTTTGGTAATGGCGTAGGAAGTGCAGGAGCTAATGTACTTCCCAACATCCTAACGAATTTTCGGCCAATAAAAATACTTCTACAATACCGCCACTGTTTTCTCTACTCCAAAATGTCTAGCGACCTTATTGTAGTGCACCTCCCAAATCATCTTGGCACGCTCACTTGAAGGAACACAGATCTGTCCCAGGTGGCATAACAGTGCATCCTGAAGGTCAAAATTTGGAACTCGCTTCTCTTCTAGGAGTTTCTGGTATATGCTGTCAAATTTTGGATTGCTCTTTTAAATATGTGACCACCCCAATATCTCATGCCCATAGGGGTCGAGCACAGTGATCAACGCCATGATCGATGGTCGACTAAGGCAATAGGAAACATTATTGGTGTTTTCCTTCTTATACTTAATGTCCAAATGGAACTGTTGCAAATAGGTGGACCATTTATGATGGCGATTGTTCTGCAACTTCCCTTGTGTCTGTATGAAATGTAGAGGTCAGTGGTATGTCTGGATGACCGTTTCCTTCCCCATGATGTAATGCTTCCATTGATGGCAAGCCTGCACAATGGAATACATTTCTTTTTCGTAAGTGGGGTACTTTCGGATTGTGTCTGAAAGTGTCTCACTGTGGTAAGCCATTGGATGCCCATCTTGAGTAAGAACCACACCAATAGCATAGGCGGAGGCACCTGTCTCAATCTCAAATGGTTCTTGCAGGTCTGGTAATGTGAGCATTGGTGCAGAACAGAGGCGATTCTTCAACTCAGAGAACGTTTGTTGTTGGGTTTCCGACCAAAAAAATGTTGTTTTTGCTCCCCCCTTGGTGACTTGACTTAAAGGCCAAGTGATATGAGAGAACCCCAACAACAACCTATGGTATAAATTGGCAAGAACAAAAAAGATGCGGAGCTTTGTTAGAGTGGTTGGGGTTGGCCAATCTCAAATTACTTGTATCTTAGATGGGTCCACATGTACACCCTGCTCATTAATCATGTACCCCAAATATTGAACAGGGTCAAGCCAAAGGTCCATTTCTCCAATTTAGCACACAACTTGTGCTGGCACAGGGTTTGAAGGACCTGTCGAATATCATGGAGGTGCTCTTCCCAACTCTAGCTGAAGATCAAGATGTCATCTAAATATACCACCATGAATGCATTGGTGAAGGGTCATAAGATGTCATCCATCAGTCTCATGAAGGTTGTAGGGTGTTCATCAATCCGAACAACTTGACCAACCATTCGAAAAGGACCTCCTTAGATTTGAAAGTAGTCTTCCACATGTCAAAGGGTTCGATAGGCACCAGGTGATAATCTAAATTCAAGTCAATATTTCTAAAATATTTGGCCCCATTGAGCTCGTCCAGAAGGTCATAAATTCATGGGATTTCCTATTACAGACAGTGATCTTGTTCAGCGCCCGATAGTCAATACAAAGACTCCAGGTCCCATCCTTCTTATGTACCAATATAATCGGGCTCCCACAAGGTGATGAGCTTGGCCTGATTTTCCCTTTTTGCACTAGTTCCTGAATCTGCCTCTTGATCTCATCATTTTCAAAAACAGAGTGTCGATAGATTAGTCCATTGGATAATGGCGAGCCTGGGGTCATATTGATGGAGTGCCTGACCTGACAATGCAGAGATACCCCTGTGGGTGAGGTGAAAATATCCTTGTACTCCTCCACGACCTTGTCCATTTGTTGTTGTTGTGTAGAGGAGCCCTGCCTGGAAGCCATGGCCACAACCTTCTTCTTTCCCTAGGGTGAATCATAAGGAAAACAAATTTCCTAGTCTGGGAAATGATCTAACTGCATTTATTTGCAGTTATCAAACAGATGGCGATAGGCGGGGCTACCTCCAGTATCCTGTACAACTTATTAGCCAAAGTAATAATCATAGAGCGAGGTCTAGACTCATATACAACATGTCACTTCCACAAGTATGGTTGTCCTAACTATACATCACAAACTTCAAGAGGAGCAACGTCACATAGTACCTCATTCGTGAAGGGCTTAATGTTGTAGGGAAGGTGACACTCCTAACTGACACAAATATCTCATCCTTAGTGAAGTCACCGGATGGTGTATGGTTGTGGATGTGCTATAGTATTTAGGACCAGTTGCTTCATGACCTCTGCTAAAATGAGGTTCTTTTGGCTCCCATTGTCAACAACGAACTATAGCGGAGAACCATTCACCCACATTTATGAGTGGAAGAGGCTTTTCCCCTCCTCTAGATCTTCAGGCTCAATCTTCTAGATCTTGGTGGTGGCCATGGTGGCACTGGGCTCGGCATCAATGATCTAGTTCCCTTTGACAGTTCCTTTATCGGGTTCTGATTCATAATCAGAACCTGCATCTGATTCGGAAGCCTTCAGCTTGGCCACCAATGAATGCTTGGCCCGACACTCACTTGCATTGTGAGTGGAGCTCTTATGAAACTCACACCATTTTCCCATGTCCTTCTTCATCTTCGGGGTGTTTTCTTTTTGGTCATATTATGTTCATTTGGCGTGTACGATACCTTGTTAGAAAGCTTTATTTGAGTGTTATAAGTTTCACCACAGGCCCCTGCTTATGACAATGGGTCTACCGTGGACCCCAAAAAAACTTTGTTTAGGGGGTCAAAACTGCTCCAAAAGTTCAGGACCCGAAGAAAAAAAAAACAAAACAAAAACAAACAAACAAATGAAACTAACTGGGGGCTCTAAATGGAATAGGTGGGTGGTCACCAATATCCACCTGGATCACTCCCCCCCCACTCTTAGGAAATAATGGCCCCCATTGTGTGCAAAGCATCAATGAGGTGAGAGAATTTGTGAGCGGAGCTCTTATGGAACTCACACCATTTTCCTGTGTCCTTCTTCGTCTTCGAGGTGTTTTCCTTTTGGTCATATTATGTTCATTTGGCGTGTATGATACCTTGTTAGAAAGCTCTCTTTGAGTGCTATAAGTTTCGTCACAAGCCCCTGCTTATGGCAATGGGCCTACCGCGGACCCCAAAAAAACTTCGTTTAGGGGGTCAAAATTGCTTCAAAAGTTTAAGACCCAAAGAAGAAACAAAAACAAAAAAACAAAAACCAAAACAAACAGACAAATGAAACTGACTGGGGGGCCTAGGTGGAATAGGTGGGTGGCCACCAATATCCACCTAGATCACTCTGAAAGTTCAGGACCCAAAAAAAAAAGACAAACACAAACACAAACAAACAAACAAAAAACAAATAAAAAACAAAAAAACAAAAACAAAATAACAAAAAACAAAAAACAAAAAAACAACAACAACAAAAACAAAAAACAACAACAACAAAAACAAAACAACAACAACAAAAACAAAACAAAAAGCAAAAAAAAAATAAACAAACAAACAAACAAAACAAAACAAACAAACAAAAACACAAACACAAACAAAAAGTCAAAACTGCTACGAAAGTTCAGGACCAGGAAAAAAAAAAAAAAACAAACAAACAAAAAACAAAATAAAAAAAAAACAAACAAACAAACAAACAAATGAAACTGACTGGGGGGTCTAGGTGGAATAGGTGGATGGACACCAATATCCACCTGAATCACTCCCCCCCCCCCCAGGAAGAAATGGCCCCTATTGCGTGCAAAGCATCCATGAGGTGAGGGAATTTCTGCTAAACCTAGTTCCTAGTGAACCACTTGCCCTGGTGAAGGAGTTGGCCTGCTTTGACAACTTGATATGGTTGTATCCTCTGTTGGCGAGTGTTCTTGATCTATGTGTCCATGATCTGATCAGTTGTGGCCTGTTCCATGTAGTCTGGGTTGAGCTATGTTGGTGTGAGTTGTTCTGCAATGTTAGATGTTCCCAACAATGGTGGAAAGTATGGCCAAAGGCGTTCTACATAAAACACTGGGTGCAGACCAAGGAATGGTGGGATGCTAAGCT
Organism: Pinus taeda; assembly: GCA_000404065.3. Classification (NCBI taxonomy): domain Eukaryota; kingdom Viridiplantae; phylum Streptophyta; class Pinopsida; order Pinales; family Pinaceae; genus Pinus; species Pinus taeda. The sequence continues at coordinate 32,617 of APFE031478480.1, read as the reverse complement.
CGAAGACATTTTCACCGACGGCCTTGGGTGACGGTGTATGACCCATATCGGAGTGGGCGAAGCTTGCGGTGGGGTCCAACAACACGCTCCTTCTGCAAATGTAGCCAAACTTTGTCGCCTACCTGGAACTTGTGTGGCACTCGATGTTGATCATGGCGTTGCTTGTACTTAGTATTGGATCTGTCCAATATATCATGGACCTACTAGCGGATGTGTTCAATCCACTCAATGAAGTTGTTAACCCTTTTAGCTTTGGACTGAACGTGAGTTGAATCTACCTGAGTGGCTGCAAATGGTATGGCCACATCAATGGGGCATAATGGTTGAAATCCCAGCCCTACCTGAAAGGGGTTGTGCCTGTTGAGCTATGGAGAGCTCTATTGTAGTTGTGTTGGACATAGGGGAGACTTTCATCCCACGTGCGTGGATGCTTCTAGTTGTACATGTGCAAAATGTGTATGGTCATCATGTTTACAACCTTTGTTTGGCCATCAGTTTGGGGATGAAAAGTTGTGGACTTAGTAAGTTTTCTATCCGGCATCAACCAGAGACTTGACCAAAATGTACTAGGGAATCTATTGTCCTGATCTGAGACAATGGACTATGGAATCCCAAAGTTTAGCCATACTTGCTCAAAGAAGATCTTAGCAGTGGCCTCTGATGTGATACTCTTCTTGCAAGCCGCCAGACTTTTTTGGTGACCATGAAAATGCAATCATTGTCCTACTTAGTAGAAGTAAGGCCCGATATGATATCCATAGAGACAGATTCCCAAGGTCAGCTAGGAGTAGGTAGAGGAATTTACAGGCCTTGCTTCTTGATGGTTGGTTTGGAAATGGTGCATGCAATGCAAGATCTAATGTACGTCCCAACATCCTCACGAAGTTTTGACCAATAAAAATACCTCTGCAATACTGTCATTGTTTTCTCTACTCCAAAATGTCCAACAACCCGACTGTAGTGCGACTCCCAAATCATCTTGGCATGCCCATTTGAAGGAGCACAGATGTCTCCCAAGTGGCATAACATTGCGTCTTGAAGGTGAAAATTTGGAACTTGCTTCCCTTCCAAGAGTGTCTGGTATATGCTGTCGAATTCTGGATTGCTCTTGTAAAGATGTGGCCACCCCGATGTCTCTTGCCCACAGGAGTCGAGCACAATGATCAACGCCATGACCAGTGGTTGGCTGAGGAAATCAACGATATTATTGGTGTTGCCCGTCTTATAGTTAATGTTCAAATGGAATTGTTGCAAATAGGTGGATCATATCTGATGGCAATCATTTTTCAACTTCCCTTGTGTCTGTATGAACTGTAGAGGTCGGTGGTCTGTGTGAATGATTGTTTCCTTCCCCATAATGTAATGCTTCCTTTGAAGGTAGGCCTGCACAATGGAATACATCTCTTTGTCGTAATTGGGGTACTTCCGGACTGTGTATGAAAGTTTCTCACTATGGTAATCCATTGGATGCCCATGTTGAGTAAGAACCACACCAATACCATAGTCGGAGGCATCTATCTCAATCTCAAATGGTTGTTGCAGGTCTGGTAATGTGAACATTGGTGCAGAACAGAGGCAATTCTTCAACTCAGAGAATGCTTGTTGTTGGGTTCCCAACCAAAAAAAATGTTTCTTTTTCTCCACCCTTGGTGACCTGACTTAAAGTCCAAGTGATATGAGAGAACCCCAACAAGAACCTATGGTAGAAATTGGCAATCCTAAGAAGTTGTGGAGCTTTATTAGAGTCGTTGGGGCTGGCCAATCCG
>APFE031478480.1:0-15459 GCA_000404065.3 Pinus taeda | reverse complement strand
GCTTCCGCGGACGCTTCGCCTCCTAGATTTTTGGAAAATGACGCTTCCGCGCTCCGCGCTTCCGCTTCGCGCTTCCGCTTCGCTCCCGCTTCGTGCAACATTGGGGAGGGGTGATCCTAGAAGCCTATTCACAAGAGAGGCTCAAATATGTGCCTTAGTTTTCTTGGAAGACAATATAGAAGGTTCTCTAGGAAGGGCTTGAGGACAATTTCTAGGGTTAGGTTTTGAGTATGTGTCTTATAAAGGAAATCCCTAAGTCCTAGAATTCTTGTGGAAACTTGGGTTCTGGGTGATCGTTGAGGAATTAGCCTTGATAGGACCAAGTGGACCCGAGGTTCGGTCAAGGGGGTCAGATTTAGCAACCAATCATATGCTTGACCTAATTAGGGAGGGGAAAGGGATCAAGGAATGAATTTTCAACTAAATGCAATGCAAGGATCCCAGTGAGGTTTCTAGCCTAAGGGAAAACAAGGGAAAGAATTGGTCTTGGAGCTAGGGCTTGCAATATCCCAAGATCCCACTGCCGGAATCTCATGAAATTTGGAGGGCTTCTTGAGGACACACCAGTGCAGTTGTGGAACAAAAATCGAAGTATTTGGATGGCTAGATCGTGAGATAATTAATGCCCTAGGTGACCTAGAGGACTAGAGAACAAAAAAGGGGAGAAGGAAAATAGGTTTAAAGTCATCACCTTTGGGTGGACCAGTGCCTAATCCTTTAGGGAGATTGGAGTCAAGTAGAATTATGACTATGGACCTTTGAATTTTCTAGGTCAAGCAGGCCTCAAAGACAACTTCGCTTGGCACTAAGGTAGCAACAAAGCAGCTTCAAAGACTTTATACTTTGTTTTGCAAGGTAAATGGCTTGTCAAGATGAATTTCAATAATGAAACATCCCTAGGAACATTCATTCAATATACATGGCCCATACATGAAGCATTCACTATCCAGAAACAAAATTTCCACAACTTCACATAAGAGATGCAACAAATAAGCCCTAGTATAGCGAAATCCCAACGACAATGTATGTGACAAAATTAGAAAGAAAGAATAGCATTAAAATGTACTTACATGTATAAGAATATATCCAACCATCCAAAACCTTGCCATCAAGAAGCTCCAAGACATATGAAAATTATCCAGACATTAAAATTCATTCCATGCTCCAAAAATTCGTCCTCCAAGAAGGATAGCGAAAATCTCTAAAGAGATCCTAGTTCCAAATCCAAGTGATGATGCTAAAATGAATCCTCATCACTCCTATTTATACACTTCTAAACAGTTCGATTTAGCTACTTGGGCCTACATTAGCCCCTAAAATAAAATAATGTGCAAAACAACTAACTTTTGGTGACAAGCCCACCAAACTAGCTCATAAACAAAAGAATAAGCCTCTCAAGAGGTTGAATGATGAAGTCCATAAGTGCCACAATGATGAATAGGACTCCCAAAAGTAGTGGACAAGGGGTTGGCCCCTTATTCTCCACATAATAAACCTGTAGTGCTCCCAATGGGTGTGAGGGCACACAAGTAACCTCATGGGCCTCCAAGTAGGTCGAAGATGCATGTAGACCATCTATAAGGGCTCAAATGATGGTGTAAGTGATGCCACATCAGTGTACAAGTCCTGGGTCATTTGCCAAGTGTATAGTACAGCTATGGGGTCGGTTGGGCATGGTGATCCAGGTGCATCCCTAGAGTGAACGCACTTGACAGCAAAGTCCTAAGCTATCTAGGCCTGTTACACAGATTTATTCATCATACTAGCATCAAATTTACAATATCCCCGCAGGCTGTGGATTCTAAGTACAAAACTGAAGAAGGAGAGAAGAAAGGGGCATAGAAGCCTTGATAAAATTTGGAACCATGAATGATCTGAAACTGTAGGAATAATCTAAAATATCCTTGGGCATGGAGTCTTTGCAAAGTCTTCAAGTGCAACTTTAGTGGTCGACAATTCCAAGTGAGAAGGTCCACTTGTGTTTTTATATTTGTCAAATGGATGACCTTTTGACCAAAAGTCACACACCTTCATGGTGGGGTCGACTTGACCATTTGGGACCTCTATGAAGCCCAAAAATACTTAATTTTAATTTTTCATTTCCATAATTTTCTTTGGCAAACTTAGGGGGCCTTTTGGCATGCAGGAATACCTCTCGATGCTATACAAAAATCAGCAAACAATAGCTATAAATTAAGATCGATTTTAGCATAGAAATTAAATTAATGATTCATATTCGTAACTGTTATATTTTAGAACTTCATATCTGAATTTAATTGATAAGCATATAAAAGCCCAATACTTATAACAAACTCTTTTCTAAGCTATATATATATATATATTATATAATATATTAATATATATATATATATATATATATATATATAATTAATATATCAAGATATGCTTCATTAAAAAATTAAAAACATGCCAACGAAAAACGGCCAAGCACGCGCACGCGCGCACACAACACACACAATATATATGATTTAATAAATTTAAAAATAAGATTATTTTACTATAAAGAGATGTGAAATTTATATAAATATAAATAATATTATTAAGAACTATAATGAATCAATCTTAACTCTGGATCTACCAAATGCCAAGAGGAATCAAATCTCTTGAGGTGCAAACCTTTCAAGTTTTACACTCAAAGAGAGGTTTGCATCTTGAGAGATTTGATCCCTTTCGACACTTTGTAGATCTAGAGTTAAGATGGATCTATGCTAGTTGATAACACAAGTGTCTTGAGACACAAAATTTATTAATCAAAAGAAAAGAAAATTACATAATGCATGCAAGAGCTTACAACAATCTCTCAATACTCTTGCATGAAGAGAAAAATAAGCATTAAATAAGCTTAAGTCCTAAACTAAATTTGTTTTGGATAACTTATCACCAATGACAAACGTCCACTTACATTAAATGCAGTACTAACAATTTTCCTAATTTTAATACTAAGTAACGAATGGTTTTCTACATCTACTAATAATCTAGAAAAACCTAACTATATGAAAATATAACACTAAACCAAATTTTTTTTGGATCATAATATCTAACACTAGTACCATTAATACAACCACGGAACAAGCCTCCTTTTGAGTAGGTTCTTAGCGTTTTGAACTCCTATTGTTGCATTAATAATCCAGTGACAATTATTATTGTATTTGACACATAAAACTATAAAAGATATCATAACACAAGATAAGATAATTTTATTGATGCATAATGAAATACAAGAAAGTTTGTCAATGGGACTACAAGCTATTGTGGATACACAATGGGACTGCAAAAGCAACTCCTATCACGACTCCACTAAAAGCAGAGGAAGAGCCAGCCAACTAGTCAATAAAAATGAAAATAACATAAAAGGAAGCAATGTAATACAAATCCAAGTCACTGTAACGAACAAAGTTCGTATACGCGACCGAGTAAGCTTCAAAATACTTCGAAGATAAAAACATCCATTGTTGGACAAGTAATGTATATTAAATATTGTATAAGAATTGACATGTGATTACAAATGAGAATGAGGCATGCTTATAGACCCCAGGCAGGTACCTCTTCACAATGGTTACGTCCTTAGGGACATACCACTTCATTACTAACTAACTAACTATTAGTTAATTATTAATTAATTATTATTTTTTATTATTATATTTATGTTTATATTTATTATTTTTATATGAATTATATTCATAACATTGTCTTCCTCTTCAAAAAGCTTTGTCCTCAAAGCTTACTGATGAAAAGGCTTGATCTATTTTTCTGTTTTGGATGTCTTCTCGTCTCAGAACTGTCATCTTCGTTGATACAAGACGATATGATGCTAGCGATAAACAAAATTGTCAAACTGAGAATGGATCTGACCATCCTAGATTAATCTTTTGTGGAATCTTTCGATTACTAGAAAGTTGTAATGAATTGTTGTCATCGAACTAGATTTTGCAAACTTCAATATTCCTTGAAACGTAAATCTGTTGTTTCCGTTCTCAATAGTTCGAATATATAGATTGACTTAGTTGTCTACTCTTATGGTTCGGATGTCAATAAGGAGTTTTTTCTGGTTGGATTTCCCTTTATCATGTGTGGCAGTTCCCTGATTCGCTTCAAATACTGATGTAGTTGAGTTGGACACTGAATCATCACTTGGAATTTCCATTGTTTGGACTGCAACATCTGAATATATTTTAACTTCTATTGGTTTCTCATCTTCTTGAATTGTGATATTGACTGGATTAGTATTTGTTTCTTTATCTTCAACTTGAACTGTTACATCAAATGACTTCGATACTTCCCTCGTGAAAAATTCTTCTAATTTGTTTTTTAATGATTTCTTATCATCCTTAAGTTTCTTAATTTGAGCGACTAGACTTTGATTATGTTTTTTGAGACCTATGAGTTCTTGATTTCTTGTTCATCAATCTTATGTTTAAGTTTTTCACCTTTTAAATCTTTGATTTGTTCTAATAGCTTTTGATTAAGTGATTTTAAAAGCAAATTTTCTTCTTCCTTCTTCAATAGATTCTCGTTGAATTTCTTCCTAGAATTTTCATTATCTTGCTTTAATTTTTGCTTCTTAACCTTGGATTTCTTGATCTGTTCAAGTAATTTTTTATTATGGTCCTATTGACCACTACGTGTCAACTGCCCATAGCAGTACACCCTCCTTTTTCGCAAAGGGGATAGCGCTTGATCAATGTGTTTGTGCCGTCATGTTATCATCATCAGCTTGGTTATCATGTTATGTTGTAAACCCAGTCTGCATGTGTAAATTTTAAATAATCTTAGCAGATCTGTATCATGTATGTAATTGCCCAGGTAAGCCTAATTTTCTAGTGATGATCTACATTCCGAAAGGTTTTTTGTCTCACCGATCCATGATCAGCAGAGTTTTCCTTCAGCCTAACCCCAAAGCCGGAATGGATTTTGTCATTACAATCTTTGGGGAGTCCTAGTGCGCTAAATCGAGTCTATGTAAAAGTGATTTGGGAATAATCCTAACTATTTGGTTAGGTTATTTTATTACAGATTGCTTCATCTGCTAATTATGTTTGTATCGCAGAACTAGGTGGTCTATGAGGGTCTATGTCAAATGGGCTTTCCCCCTTGAGATGTAAAAATGTAAAAATCATGATGTAAAATGTCTTGAGGGTTAGAAAAATAATTTATCCCCTCATAAGTCCTAAGTCCTAAGTCCTAGGTCCTAGGTAATTTTAAATTTTCCAAAGGCTAAGTTCGAGGGTCCTTTAAAAAATTAAATTTTAAGAGGTCCAAAGACTAAGGTTAAATGATTATTTTGCTAAATTTTAGGCCCTTAGTCCCTTGGGTTAAGTCAAAGTCAAAATTTTGAGGAAATTAATTCAAAAAATAAATTTTTGAATTAATTAAAATGCATTTAAATGATAATTTCGAATTTCCTCATTATTTTAATTTCGACGGATGAGATTAAAAGATTTTTTGATCCTCATCAACGGTCGAGATCGCTTTGACAAGGATCACTCAAACTAGCCGTTTGGGATTTTTTTCTTTAAATAGGAGGTCAGTTGTCCATTGAGATCATTCGACCTTGGAGTCGTGTGCTGAGTGAAAGCTCTCTTGTAATCATTTTTCATGTGCAAATAAAGAAAGACTTTGGGGTTAATCTCTGCTGGTGTTACTCTTCGAGAAATGCTGTAAGATGTTTTATTTTCTTGCATAGATTTACTTTCAGCCATTGATGTTAGCTTATTGAAGGTTGATTTAAACACAAGTATCTTGTTTAATCACTAGGGTTTGAATGATAGTTTAATTTCTGAATGGTAGGTATCTCCATTAGATATGAATTTCTACCTCTATGTTAATGGTTGAACTAAGCTGTGTAGGAAATCCTTGGTTTTGAGATTACTGGGCATTCGGGGAAGTTTTCAGTTGGATCAGCCAACTTCCAAATATCATTTTCTGAAGAGCCCAGCTGATTTTGATCCCAGGCTTATCATTAGAATTTTTCTGGTGAATGCATGAAGGGTTTTCTGAAGCACCTCATACTAAATTTAAAATTTTAAAAATATTTTTGTGGCATACTGACAAATCTAACTATTTAGAGCTTTCAAACTGTGAATATTGTAATTATTTGGCTGGTTTTTGGGTTTTTAGTATGATCCTTGCATATATTGTTTATGGGTATTTGTTTTGTCATTGCAGGTTGTAGATTTGAAGAGGAGATCCTAGTTTGAAGCCAAATCTAGGCCCTAAAGGGTAAGATCTGGCCTCAGAATCAGCTCTTGCAGGGGCATTTGTTTTAGATCTGCAAAATTTCATGGGGTTTTCAGTCCGAAGCAGCTGATCTCTAAATTAAGTTTTCTGAAAAGGTTCAAGGTTTTCCAAGCCATCTATCTGCTGCTGCCTGGGATTTCATTGATAAATCCGAAGTAAAAGTGTGAAATTCGTTTTCTGGAATTTGGGATATTTTTCTGAGGGTTTCAAAATTGTTTTTATCATTCTGGTAGACTTCGGAATTTTTCTTTGCTGCTGTAGCCACCCTCAATTGTTGCTCCAGCTGCAAAAAACGAATCAGGAAAGACAGCTCCCTCTTCTCCAACCGCTGCCCACATCCCTCTCTGCCTGCGTCCTGTTCTATCCTCCCATAACCCTCACGTAGTCATTGTTGCTCCTCGAAGCTAGCGTGCTGCCATCCCTGCGTCCATTCTTCAACTCCCACCATCGAATCCTGTAGCCAATCCGCATGATCTGCCCAGCACTCCCTTTGCTCCTCATGTGGTCTCTCCATACGCTCAGCTCCTTAGCTTTCCTCCCTCACCTTTCACGCTGTGTCTTTATTCTCTAACCCTGCGGCAATCCCTCAACCCTAGCCGCATTCTCCATTCAACCATAGAACCCTCACGAAACTCCCTCTCTTTCTCCTCGCTGTCAGCTCTTGCTTTCCTTTGCTATCCCTATGTTGCTTTCTCCATAGTCCCTAAATCCGTAGCACGTTGTTCTCATCTTTTCCCTGGCTCGTGGCTTGCCTCATCGTTCCCTGCAAATTTCCTCACGCTGCACGCCGGCAACCTTTCCCTCCCCTCGCTTGAGTTCCTTCTCCCCCGCATCCATCCCACGTTTCTCCACGCTGCCATACCTGCAATCTCAACCCTCATCCGCAACAAACCCGTCGAGCTACCTTCCTCCGGTCAATTACCTGCACAGTAAACGCCAAACAAACATTCGATTTTTTTATTATTATCTATGTATGCGTAGGGTTTAGCGTTAGTTTAGTTCTTTTGTTTTATTTCATTTGTATTTATTTAGGAGTTAGGGTGTATATATTTCTTTAGGATTAGGTTTTAGTTTAGATATTTTTTATTTTAGTTTTATTTTATTTTGATTTTAAATTTAGAAATTTATAAAAAAATAAAAAATAAAAAATCAATAAAAGTAAAAAGTTTAGTCCTGAGTTATTATTTAGTTTTGTTTATTTTAGAATCTAGTTTTTCTTATCATCTGGTTTATTTTTTTATCATTAAAATAAAAAATTAAAAAAAAAATATTTAAAAATTTAAAAAAAAAAATTGAAAGAAAAGTTTTTCGTGGTATTCGACATAGCTAAATGTGTTTAGATTTTATCTAAAGATTAGCTATCTGAAAGTGGTGATTCATTTTATGAACTGGTTAGCATTTTGTGGTCATTCAAAGTATTCTATCTTTTGAAAATTTAATTGTTGGAGCTTTGCTAAGTTATTAAAATTGATCGTGGTTGCTTGAATGTTTTAATGCTCATCGTATGCTAGACATCTCAGTAAATATTTTCAAGCAATTGTTGAAAGATTTGTTCGTATTTATATTTCCTAAGCAGCGAATCAATTATTCGATTTCCATTTCATCTAGCAAAGGCACTGGTACTAAACATTTAAAGATCCAATCAAGTTTTGAAATCAATCAAGTGTGTGTTCCCCTCGCTGTCTCTCCCAACCCAGCTGGTTCCCAGTTGGTCTTCCTTTATCCCATAGGGTCTACGCCCCTTAGCCTAGGGAGACGGCTTAAATGGAGAGATCGGGGATCAGGGTGACAACCCCCGGTCTGAGCATTATCGTGCTGCCTAGACACTTTGCGCGACAACAAGTCCCTTAGGCGTAAAATTTCCTCGTCTTTTGCTTTTGACTTATTGTAAAATATATCTGCAAGATTTTTATATTTCTTTTCCGAAGCCTTGTTTTTTTTGTTCAAGCTCTGCGAATTCTTCCTCTAATCTTTTTATTTGTGTTTGTGTATTACCTTGATGCTTTTTGGTACTAAACAATCTTCCATATTCTGGACAACATAAAATTGCACTTTTTTTAATATATGTATATCCAATTTCGTTTAAACAAAATGGACATTTAGTCCAAAATAATAATTGTTGTGTGGAACCCGGATGCGGGTGGTTGATGGGAAGTTAATGTGGATACGACGCCGGCCTGGCAGGTGGCTGAGCCACATGGTTATTCGCAAGCTCACCTGTGGGAATTTAAGGCAGGCCTCTACTTCTCGGCCGGCAACATTAATCCACTGCGCGAATCAAGACCTCCCCAGCAAGCTTCAAATTACGGCTTCGAGCCCTTAGCAAACCTCCATTCTGCCTTTCAATTACTCTTACCACCCTACTGCAGCAGAGCCAAGCTCTCGCACCGCTACAGGGAGGCGTTGTAGGCTTCTCTGCTACGTCGACTTGGGAAATGGTCTTCACTTCTCCCAATCTATCCACTGCACCTTGCAATTTGATGCCTCGGCCCCTACCTCTGTCCCTGATCTGAATCCCTCTATCATTTTTAGTTTAACCTCTGTTGCTCTCGCCCTGCTTCCTGCCATCTCGGCTCACTCTTCGCTGCAGCATCCCTCTCAGAGCAATATGCCTCGTCATCGTCATCGCATGAGAAGCAAGCATGGTGGTAGCCGCGGAAGAGCAAATCACCCCCCTACACCGCTTCCCTCTGCTTCGACTTCCCCTTCGGCCTCCTCGCCCCTTAGCCCTTCCTCTTCCCGCTTCCATGGCAGTCATTCGACTACCTGAAGCAAAAGAGATCAAGCCCGTCCATGTGAGACTCTTCGGATTGATGAGGCCACCTAGAAGCCCATTCCAAATGATACCACCCAGTCCGCTCAATTTCGTTCCCTTTGCTCCATGGACAGACCTGTAGTCATTGCCACAGTCTCGGTGGAATTCAGGGAGGCAGCTGGCACGCGCATTGAACCAGACCACAACCCAGCGAAGAACCTCACGACACTGTTCAGAGGGTGTCGAGCACAAGCCATCAGCCGGAAGCCAAGGATCAGCCGTCCACCAGCAAAACAAAGGCGTCAGGAGGCAAGGCCATCAACAAAGCCAAAGGCATTCAGGAGGAAGCCAGAGCACCGCATGACACTATAGGTGGCAGGCAGGCAGGGATACTGATTCAGGCGAGTATGGGTGTCCGATTGTGGAAGAGAAGGCACCATCCTAAGACACCTAGCATTCGCATGCAGACAGATCACATGGTCAGTTTGGTCTTTTGTGTTTTTTGTCTTTTTACTATGGTAATCTTTCGCTGTTATTTTTTAAAGGTCCCCATGATAGTAAATGCTAAGTTTTGGAGTTGCAGCCCCTGCGTGGGCAGAAGAAACTTGTCATTATCTCGTCTTCGGACTGGTTTCCCCACCTGGGGCAGTCTCGTTCTAGTTTTGTTATTAAAACTTGTCATATGGATGTCAGACTGGTTTCCCCACCTGGGGCAGTCTCGTTCTAGTTTTGGTGTTTGTAATAGTCATATGGATGTTCTAGACCCGCAGAGGTTGGGGCCTCACTATACATTATGTTTCCATTAATATATTTAGTTTTATAGAGAAAAAAAAAAAAAATTGTTGTGTGGAACTCATCTTCCCTTCTTTCTTTGCTTTGTTGACATTTTTACGTCACTTCACTTCTTTCTACCACAATATATAAACTTAGATAATTAATGTTCTTTTTAATACTCTTTATAATACTTTATATTAATAAAAGTATATATATATATATATAAGTGACCTTGTATATCCTTTTTATATAAAGGAACTTTTACCTCTATATAAATATATATATATTTTTAATAATATCCTTTTTTTATATGAACTTCAAATACTATTAAGTATATTGTTAAACTCCTTTAATAATAATAAGACTTCAATTTATTTTCAATAGGGTGTGATTGTACTTATCGATACGGTACACCGATTTATTTTTTTATTGCCCAAATGATGTAAAAAGACAATGTCAAGCACACATAGCACGATGTGCTACATTGGTTGACTCCAAGCGCACAAATAGTCGATAGACAATTTGTGATTCATGCATATTTTAGTAGGCTACAAGGATAATGCCTGGGCGATGATGTGGGTGGTTGTAACAATGGCACCAAGGAGGCGAAGATGTGGGTGGTTGTAAATGACTGTGGTCAAAGGAGTGGGTTGTTGTAAAACAAGACATGCGACGTAGCAGAGAGCTTACAGTGGAGCAGGAGGGAAGGGCGAATACGATGATGGTTGCAGGGTGTGTTCCGGGAAACAGCTCGGCAGAACGGCGATGACTATCGATTCGCTAGAGTCGTGGAGGGTCGAGCAAGTGAAGGAATCGAATTAGCGCCTGCAACGGACAAGGCAGTTGACCAGTGGACACAGTGGGAGTATGTTGATGAAGGACGCAACAAAGGGTACATGTTTAAGGTTCAGTCGGCGGTAGTTGTAGCAGCTGGAGGCTATGTAGAGTGGTTGTGGTTGGTCGACTACTAGTCGGGTGGCGACGTTTAGGTAATGTTTTGGGGTTTTTATTTTTTGTTTATTTATTATTATTTTTTAATATTTTTTTAAATATTTGTTTTTGGATCTATTGTTTTAATTCTAAAATTTGTAAAATTTGTTTTACATATAATTTTTTTACTATAGTTTATTTTTATTCTATATATTTTAATATAATCCATTTCTCCTATAATTATTTATTTATTTATTTCCATATATATATAATATACCTCTTTTTTTGGCGATATCGATATATATATATATATATATATATAAATATAATATATATATAATGGCCAAGGGTCAATGGGCAAAAATGGAGAATCTCCAAGTATATAGCGAAACGCTTGATCACAACGACAACTACATTGACGAAAATTTTAATGGCCAATGGTCGGGATCGGAGAACGTGGCTTTGAAACCACTATAATGAACAAAGTTCGTATACGCAGCAAAGTAAGCTTCAAAATACTTCGAAGACAAAGACATCCATTGTTGGACAAGTAATGTATATTAAATATTGTATAAGAATTGATATGTGATTACAAATGAGAATGAAGCATGCTTATATACCCTAGGCAAGTACCTCTTCACAATGGTTATGTCCTTATGGACATACCTCTTCATTACTAGTTAACTAACTATTAGTGAATTAATTATTATTTATTATTATTCTATTTATGTTTATATTTATTATTTTTATATGAATTATATTCATAACAGTCACCAATATGATGAGAATGAGAAGAGACAGGACAAGAAGAGGGTTCCCCATCGCAGTCATCAATCACAAAGAAGCAGCTGATGTACTGCCTGATGATGTTGTCTAGAGAATATCTGGTTGTGAGGGGGCCTAGATATGTAAATTTAGGAGGAGCCCTGGTTCAAAGATGTCCATCACTCTTAACATCTGAATAGAAGATTTGCTGGTTGAGCTAACATGTAGAGAAGAAATTTGTGCAAAGCGAGACTGCATTTGGGATCTTGTAGCGGGTTTGTTCGCTGGCCTAGTGGGATCCAATCTGGTCCTGGGATTAGAGTTCCTCAAGAGTATTGTGGAGGCTAGCAACCCTTTAGGAGAGGGGTTAAGAAAAAGTTCAAGGTCTCGCTAATCTATCATCTGAACTGATTCGGGCCTCAGCCTATCAATTGCCACCACCTACAGATAGACAACAGGGAAAAAGGAGGTGATCCACATGAAGGGATCAGATTGAGGAGGACCACACAAGGTCCAAGACAAAGGAATTCCTCATTGTTAGAAACCTTACAACTATCGGATAATTGTATTTAAGGATGGAGAAGATTACCACTCAAATCTCTTGTGACAGTTTTAAAGTATATCATTACATAGGCTCTATTTATAAACTTTAAAATAAAATAGTTTATATTGTCATCTCTTTCCACATAGCTTTACACATCGTAAACATGAAACACAACCTTAATCTAAATTTAAATAATATAAAACCAACTACAAAAGGATACTAGAAGCTCCTGCAAGCTTCACAGTTTCTTCAAGCCTCTTTAGCCTTTTATCATTCAATTCACATGCAAAAACCTTACCCCTTCCTTTCATTAGTCCAGCCAATTGAACAGTTTTATTGCCTGGTGCAGCACAAGCATCGAGCACCTTCCAAACAGACCATGCCAAGTTAGAAAAGTAAGGTCAAATTTTGTATCCAGAAGAGGTGGTTTATGTCATTATTGATCCAAAAAATAAAGAATGGAGAATTGACAGGAGGAATGCTTATATCAGCAGGAGTTAGATGGCATCAGAGTCGTAAGCAATGAGCATAAGGCAGTATGATAATGATTGTTATAGAGCATGCAGTGAAAGGCTGGGTTGTTTTATATAACAGGATAGCATTCCGACCTCACCAATGATAGCTTTTAATATGTTCCAGAGCTTTCAGGTTACAAAATCGATTTTAGTTTCAGCAATTAATGCACATGAATCAGAAATTGTTTCAGTATTCCCTCCTAGATACACAATAATGTATTGTTCTCCCCTTGTCCCATTGACTGCCTTTAACTATCTGTGCCATGTGGAGATTAATATGATTTTCATCATTTTTTCCATCTTTCATACATTAAATAAAGTATCGAGTTATGCTATAACCAAAAGCATTTGTCAAAAGTACCAAGGCCCACCCATGGCAAAAAGAAAGGCTTCAAATAAAATCTTTATGTCTAAATTACAGGTTTTACTGAAATGTAATCAAATAAAAGTTCAATTGTTTCCTGCATTCTTCCTTACAACAATATTTGTCAATATGTTTGAAAAAGATGGTGTTACTAAACCAAAAAGACAACAATTACTATGCAATTCACTATAGGATATGCTAATGTCTAGAACTAAATATCTTGTCTACAATCTGAAAGGGTGACATAGGCGCTGTTCTTGAATCCAAAATGGAACTACTATTGCAACTATTCATGTAAAGTAAATTAAAACTTAGAGTAACAGCAATAACGAGTCAGAAGCAATGAAAAAAGATGTGGGCACCTGCAAACAAAAGGGTGGGTTGCACTTGCAATTCCAAGGGTGGATTGTGTTGCACCCATTTTTTCAATATTACAAGGAAGCAAGATCCGGGAGCTTGAAGGAATTTTTTCAAAGTTCAGAATCATCAGCGAGCAGTCTGGCATGTCATTGTAAACCCATTTTGCAAATTTGTAATGTAAATGATGCTAGTACGACCATTTAATTATGTATCAACCTAGGTAAGCCTATGATTTTGGCGATGAGTTTCCTCCTAGCAGGTTTTTCGTCTCACTAATTATCTGTGTTTCTAAACACGGATGATCGTTTTTCCCTCTAGCCTCAACCCCAAAGCTAGGGTGGAATCTATCGTCAAGGTCTCAGGTGACTCCTAGTGTTTTAGTTGAGTCTATTATAAAAGTGATTTGGGAATAATTAAAGCTTTTTAGCTAATTTGTTTTATTACAAATCACTTGGTCTTCTAGATCATATTGTGTTGCAAAATTAAGTATTATGAAGGTCTATAACGAATGGGTATTCCCCCTTTGGGAGTTGAATTTGTAAAATCTTGTGTAAAAAATATTTTTGTGCATAGTCCCTCATACTTAGACACCATGGCTAAAATATTTGAGGGTGGAGAAATAATTAATCCCCTCATGAGTCAATTAATTAATTTTTCCAGCAGTAACAAAATTAATTCCAAAACCAGATAATTAATTAATTTGGAGTCAAAATTAAAATGTTAGAGAAATTAATTTCTCCAAGTGGAAAAATTCATGGGTCTAAAAGAAGTTAATTTTTGGAGGTCCCCACCAAGGGAATATTGGAAATTTCAAGAAAATTTGGACCCTTGGACCTTCGGGGTTAAGTCAAAATCAAATTTTCGAGGAAATTAATTCAAAATAATTATTTTTGAGCTAATAAAAAATAGATTCAATGAGAAATTCGAAAATTCATCAAAAATAAATATTTTCGACAGCAAAAATTAAAATTTGATAAGTATTTATCGACAGTCGAGATTATTTTGATGGGGATCAAGCCAACTAGCCGTTATTTTCCACTTGAAGGAATTTCTTTATAAAGAGAAGGCATTTTGCTTCTATTGGGAAAATGATTGATCATTGGTTTGATGTAATTTTGTAAACGTTGGTGTGAAGCCATTGTTCTGTTGGAAACGTTTGAATATCATAATGAAAGACTTTGGGGTGCATTTCATGGTGTCTTTGTCGCATTGATCTGTCGTATGTACTGGGTATGTGCTTTCCTATATTATGCTTCAATATCATATAAATTATTATTTCATTTGTAGATGATAAGAACATTCTATTGCTAAGTTTTGAGCTTATCTTAGGTGATCCGATTCATTGTATGATTTAACAATTTTTCTAAAGAAATATATATAGAGTTTGTAGGTTGCCCGACCCTTGGGCTCCAAGTTCACACACTGTGGGCACAAGCTGACCTTGTTTGGACTTCAAATATTTTATGTGATTTTCTTATTTTGCTAGGATGTGGTTAGTATCTATCTTTCGAAATACATCTAGTGTTACTTTTGGGTTCACATGTTCTTTTCTTAGGACAATTACTTCAATGAGTCAGATGAGGCCCAAGATTAATTCCATTTATTTCAATAGCAATCACATAAATTGTTATTCATTAACAATAACTATTGAAAGAACATAAGTAATCATATGCAGAAGACAAGCCAAGACAAGGGAACACTAAAATTGGCTCAAGCCAGGGAAAAACCCCAATATGGGAAAACCCTTGATCAAATCTTCTTATTATTAATATCATATATTCAGCAGAGAGAGAGAGAGAGAGTACAATAACTTAAAGTCAAAATGACTTGCCAATTTTTGTAGATCCAATATCGCTACCCTAAACAAGTAAATGGCCCAATCAAACACTGTAATTCAGGCATTCTATTTCAGTGTTCAGATGGCATCTTCCTGAAGCAAGGTCTAGCTAGGGCTTCTTGTAGATTACTGTAGTCCCACTTGATTGATCCAAAACTCTTCATTTCAACTGTGGCCTTCCTAGACAAACATGATGGTGCCCTTCACTAACTCTAAGGATTGTTCTAAACCCATGTTATCCTTGCGGCCCTTTCTGAATTAACAAGACTGAAGTGTGATTATACCAAGAGGGAGATTCTGCCTCACACAGTCCACAAGTCAACCCACAAATTCGACTTATCATTATGTTCTTGATAA
>APFE031478476.1:29942-51474 GCA_000404065.3 Pinus taeda | reverse complement strand
AGGAGCTGTTTCAACCACTTCTAAACTTAGCACTAAAATCTAGGTAGTCAAAACAACTTGCCTCTATAAACTTGGAAACCAATTCATTCATTTAATTTTTACCCTTTTCATGAATGAATCTTCTAGAAGAGTTAAATAAGGGTAAAAGTGTCTAAAAGGTACCATAATTACATCAAAGAGAATCATCATTCACCTCAAAAAGTCAAACTGAGTCAAATCTGCGTTTTCTGGGCTGTACAGTGCATTTCTGGGCAATTTTGCCTGACATGTCGCGCCCCCTGCCTGACATGTCGCGCCCCTTTGGAGCCATGTTTGGGGCACTTGCAAGTGGCCAAAATGGGCAAGAGTAGGCTTGTTGGAAATTTCTATGAGTCTAATTTCCAACCCAACTGGAATTTTTGAATTTGGAGTTCATTTGCCCTATCACAAATCAATTCTCCCAAGACAGCTTTCTGCAGTTCAAAAAAGTGGCAGAAAGTCAAATTTTGCATGTTTTTTGACTTTCTGGAGGCCCAAAACTTCACAAAATCTCAAGTCCATCCATGTGCATATGTAACTTTGCATGAAAAATCTGGAAATGCTGAGTTTTTTTCAAATGGAGTTGCCGGGACGAAGGGTCTCACTGGGGGTGAGACCCGTTAATGAGCAAAAACCTGTAAATTGCCAAAAAATTTCACAAATGACAAAATTTTCTCCAAATTTCTTGAAATTTGGGCTGAGAGTCCCCAATCAAGTACCATGCTCAATCAAAGAGGCTTTGGCCAAAATTTGGAGTGGATCGGGCGTTTTCCTTCATTTTTGTGCTTTGGCCAACCATCCTTGGAGCACCTTCGTTCTCGCCGGTATTTTTGACATTTCTTTAAAACCATGACACCTGTGCAAAAATTGAAGGAGTTTTTTCTTCCTTGGCATGTTGTGGACAAAAACCTCTCTCCGTTTTGAAAAAATCATCTTTTATTGCTCAGAAACATCATTTTAGTGAAACTTATCCCGATGTGTGGAACAAGGGTTTTGGTCGAACTGAAGCGAAATGAAGGGGATAAGGGGCTTCTAAATTCTTGAGGAAATTTTTGGGAGTAGGGAGAGATGTTAGGAAGCAGGGGAAAGTGGAATCTCAGAGATTGATTAGGGGAAGGGGTCCAAAAGGGAAAAACACAGGCACAACCTAGAAAATTGCCAGGTTGTAGCAAGAAACTAGGGTTTGTGCAAAAATGAGGATTTTGGGGGATCTGAGTGTTGGGAAGTGCTTGATAAGGTACATTAAGGATAGGGGAAGGTGTATGAACATCAGGAAACAATTTTTGCCATTGATTTGACCGTCCAAGATAAATTTCCTTCAAAACCCTAGGAGAGGGAAATGAACCTTGCCTAGGCACAACTGAAGCATGGATAAGCTGTAAAATGACCCTATGGAACTTGACATGATGATGAAAACCCTCTGAATGATGATAGGCTCAGATGAATAGTGACATAGGTTGGCATTTGGGCAACTTTGAAAAGAGTGAGAGAAAACCCTAGACCTAATGCCTAGTGACCAAATTTTGCTTGAAGACTCACTGAAATGACAAAATTTGACCTTGACACTTCAAAATCACTTTGTAAGAGAACATTTGATCATTGGAGGAAGGCTGGAAAGACTGACACTAACACAGCCAACAAATGGTTCCGTTGTTGGGATCAGAATCTTCATAAGACGTGTCATGTCGCATCACTGGAATCCAACTAAGAAAGAGATCAGAGACAGGTTGGATAGGAAGATCCATGAATTCATAGCCCATGAGAATAGAAATCCGCGACTGATAAAGGAATAGTGGTTGGACAGGTAACTATACACAGAGATCCACGATATCTTTTTTTTCCTTTCTGGTTGAGCTATACAAGTGGATCATGAAGCTAGTAGATAGCCAAGGAATCTGGAGACTTGACGGTCCTATTGTCTGGAACCTGGAGATAGTATGGAGATTGGAAGCATTTGAGGATAAGATCACCCGCACTGTCAATCATTGGCTCGATCGCATCACCGGAGGATTTGTGACTGAATTTGCAATCGATACCTCAGTCAACTACAGTGAGGCAGAGCGACGCTTTTTTAAGGGTCGCAAGGTAAGTACTTAAAGTCTTTGAATACCTGGATTAAGAGTTATTGTGCGAAAAATGGGTTATGCAGCTACCTTGATGTTTGGAGCTACACGAAGTAGAAAAACTTACAGGAACGAAGGAAGAAAGGGTCTTGAATATAGTCCATTGATTTCACCTCCATTGGGTGACGAAGAGGGAGTAGCGCAGGCTTCTCTGCAAAGTGTTATTCAATTAATAAGACAAGGATTCCCGTGACTGCCACCTCCACCCACACCGCCTCCAACTTCACCACCATCACCTGTGACTTCACCATACCACCACCACCTCCACCGTAGTTCAGCATGGAAAATTTAGTGAAGTTTCCTTTGTTTAAAGGCTTGGGAAATGAGGACCCGGACCAATTTTGGTTCATCTTGAAAGTTGTATGGGAAGCTCAGGGCATTACAGATGATCACATGAAGAAGGCAACACTGTTTAGTGCTCTTCAAGATCATGCGCTAACCTGGTATATTAAATATTTTAATGATAACCCAAACACTGGAGTGGTGGACATCCAAACTGCATTGAATAAAGAATTCAATAGGCCTAAATCTGAGCCACAGTCACTTGTGGGGTTCAAGGAAATCAAGATGGAACCAGGCGAGACACCTTGGGAATTAGATCAGAGATTGAAGTGTAATGGTTTGTGACTTCACTCCTGCCACACCTAAGGGTTGCGCTATCACAACAGAAGATAACAACTCATGAAGAGGACTTGGAGATTGCAATGAGCCTACATGAAACACCGATGTAGGATCCAAATATGGGGGTTCAACAAATGCATGTGCAGTTGCAAAATATTTGCCTTGAAATGCAAAGTTTGAAGCAAGACAGAACAATTCGGCTGAAGGTGTGTGAAGAGGTATGGTGCTTGAAATGCAAGGGTCAGGAGCATGACAAATACCATTGCCCGGTCTTTACGAACTAGATTGCAAGAGGGGGATCGATGCCTTTGAGGGTGGAAGCTCAAGCAAGACCGAGCATGGGGCCTGCATTGTGGTGCGCTATATGTCAGGTAGCAGGAAAACATACGACGAATAACTGTCATTGGCTGCAGAATTTTGTACAAACACCACAACAACTGTTCTGTAACTTCTGTAGATCGGTAGGGCATGATGAGCGCAACTGTAGAAGCTATGAATTGATGATGGATAGAACACCCGCCTATAGGGTTCAGGAAAAGACGTGGCACCCTGAACAGAGCGCGGGGATGGCGCAAATAGGATTTCAAGGGCACGGATGAGGTTGAGGTAGAGGAGGACCTGGCAGAGGTCAGGGACAGCTAATCTGCTACAATTGTGGGGGACCGGGACACTATGCCCACGATTTCACTAACCCAATGTGTCAGTCATGTAAATATTTCACTCTGTTTGATCATGAGATGGAGGAATGTCCTACGCTGATAGTGATGATACACGACAAAGGGGTGCTACCACCTTAGCTGACTAAGAACTTGCAAATGATGAGCTTAGAGCCTCACGAATAGGATCGGAAAGTGAAAATAATGCTCTGAAGTGGAGTTGCAATGGGGGATGATAAGGGGAAACAACCTGAAGACAACGCATGGGTTTGCAAATCTCCAGCGAAAGAAGCTGAATTTGATTTGGAGTGCACACTTGAAACATTCATGGAAGAAAATAAGAGATTCGCTGAGGCCTCCACCTCAAGGAGCAAGGTTAAGCCTGATCAAGAAATGGACCCTCTATGCTTACAACCTTTCTAGAGACCTGCATGAAGTTGTTGTGCGATAGCAAGGCTATGAAGGGATTATAGGAGCTTATAAATAGATGTGCTAGAAACACTCTTGGTGAACTACGTGTGGTACAAAAGATTGGTAATAATAAAACAAGGACAGGACGAGAGATGAGACTGACCACGCAGATAGGAGAATATGAAATGGGTCAGGTTATTTTGGATTTGGGGTCAGACGTGAATGCCCTATCGAAGCAGACTTTGGAACGAATGGGAAGATCGGTGGTCAAGTGGTCTCTGATTTAGTTAAGGATGGAAAATCAGCAGAAGATCATTCCCATGGGGCCGATGCAAGGGGTGACTATAGATATTGAAGGCGCGAGCACGTTGGCTGACTTTGATGTAATAGAAATTGTAGATGAAAAAAACCCCTACCCTATGCTCATTGGCATTGATTGGGCTATTTATATGAATGGGGTAATCAACCTAAAGAAGTAAAAGATGATATTTGAGAAGGAATCACTCTGCGTAATAGTACCCCTAGATCCTTCTGAAGGATCATGCTATACTGAACCAATCTGTGATTATGAGAGCGATGACGATTTAGACTGCATATATAAGATAATATCGCGAGACCAAGATTGGGTGAATCCAACAGCGGATGGAAAAATTACATGGGATCCGAGAGATCCTGCACCTCAGACTCTGATGAAGAATTAGAGCACTGGCAGAATCGGTTACATGAAGTAACCATGCTACGCTGTAACATGATGGCCTAGTTGCCATAGTATGTGTCGTAGGAGGTACGAAATCTGCCCACTTATGATGGCATGAATGATGTAGATATATTTTTAGATGCATTCTAAAGGGAGGTACTAGAGAAGCAGTGCTTCCAGGCTTTGGACTGGGCATTGCGAACTATGCCCGCAAAGTGGTGGGGTATGCACAAGGGTAGCTTTGATGATCGGCGTGAATGTAGAAGGATGATGAGAACAAGCTTTGGGAAGCCGAAGGTATGAATGACAGAAAAATATGATGGGAAGGATGATCCGCGCATGCACTTAGCCAAATGGGCTGTGGCTTATGGAGTGAAGCCCCAACTTGAATGGGTGCACTTGTTCTGTCACACCCTAGATGTCATCCCAGTGAATTGGTAAATGGAAATAGAGCTCTTCCATGGTACAAGGGAATGGGATATTTTGTGCAAAGGATTCATAATGACATTTAGCTTTGAGGACAGGTTTGACTATATTGAAGAGGCACTACAAGAAGTGAAAGCAGCAGTATTTAGGATACCACAGGATCCTTTGGACCTGATTCAACCCGTTTGGACTACTCTGCTAAGCCACGCGCTGGAATTCTATAATGTCACCACTAAAGAAGAAGATGAGGATCCACAAAATATTAACATCCTTGAAACGGAAGGTCACCGCAAGGTGGAAGGACAACAGATTGAGAATCCCGATATAACTACACCACTAAAAACGAAACAGGTGAATATTGGTACAGAGGCAAAGCCCAAATTTGTGAAGATTGGAGATTACCAGGATGACGCGACGGTGGATAAAGTCATTGAATTGCTCTGCGAATACCAGGATTTGTTCCCTACCAAGTTTACAGATCTAAAAGGGATAATAGGAGACTTGTGTGTTATGAAAATCATGTTGAAAAATGTGCAACAAGAAATGTTAAATTTAGAATGTGCTAAAAATAGACCTGCTAAAAATATCATGTCTAAAAATAGCAGTTTGGCCAGTGAGGTCATTGGCCACATTGGGTGAGAGGTGAAACTGCTTAAAATAGAAAGTTCTAAAAATAGCATTTCTGGGTCCCTTCCTATTTATAGCAGTCTCTAGTCTATCTATAGGAAGTAAAATTAATTTTGCTCTTAACAGTAGTTGGAAATATTAATTAATTAATTCAGTTGAGTTAATTAGTTAAGTAAATTCGAATTTGAAGTCTTTGTGAGCATGCACATGAGTTGTCCCACTGACTGAGGAATTTATCCTTAATTTCCCCCATTGATTGAGGGAATAATTATGATTTTTATAATGAGAGAATCAGTTGACTTAATTCTAACTAGTCAAGTCAGTTAAATTATTTTAACAAGTTGCTAAAATAATAAAATATAGTTTGTTAATGCTTGCGTGCATGTGACAACTATTATTTTAGATAACTGAGGATTAACTCATGGATAATTGTTGCATGTCATTTCTGTCAGAGACTCAGTTGAGATTAGATGTGGGACAGTGTACTATCAGATACTTGACTATTTCTAGTAAGTAGTTTTTTGCATGGTTGAGGAACTAGTATCCTCAAGGATTGCGTAGTTGGACCATTGGTTAACTTGGTATGTTTGGAATTAATTGCATATGCTTTTGCTATTATTTCGTAGGCAAAATGAACAAGGAAATAGGGATTGGACCATAGATAAAGCCTTTATATACAGGGCTTGGTTGGTTCATGAGACATATCTTCATATCTTCATAGTTCATTGAGAACTGAATAGCTTGAGAGCTAATTCTTTTTGTATTGTGAAGAGGATTTCCACTTGATTGATAATACATGGTTAGGGTTTTATGTTGGTGTTTTCCCCTGGATATATCGTGTGTTATGTGTGATTATTTCTCTTGATCAATTATGCATGTTTCTACTTAATGTTGCTCATGAATTCAATTAATGTTTCCCTTAATGTTTTGTAGAAGTAAAACAAGTATTTAGGACATTGCATATATCAGTTTGTTCTACAGGTGAAATTTCTACATGGTATCAAAGTAGAGGTGATCAAGCAAGAACAGTATACTAGTAGGAGAAATTCGAAGTTTATTATTCGGGATATAGATCTCAAGTTCTTATCACATCTATTTCATCGATGGCATTCTATGGTTTGAGGCTTGAGTATGCCCTTGGTGGAAGCTCAAACTATATAGCTTAGAAGGATTGCATGAGGCAGTTTTGGAAGATAATGGCCTTAAGGATTTCATTGATACGGAAATTCCTAAGCCTACTGACAAGACTGAGCAGGTGGAATGGAGGAAGTGTGTGGCTAGAGCTAGGAGAATTCTCTTGAAGGGAGTGCGAGATCACATTGTCTCAAGCCTCCATGGGAAGGAGACTCCACATGCAATGTGGAAAACATTGAAAGATTTATATCAGAATAGTAGTGATCAGAGGAAGTTGGCACTGAAGGACAAACTTCGAAAGATCAAGTGTGAAAGTGATGAGATGATCTCTATGTATATAACCAAGCTCATCACATGCAGGGATGAGCTTGCAAGTGTAGGGGTTGTGACATCGAATGAGGATATGGTGAGTCTAGCACTTCTTGGCCTTCCTAAGAGCTGGCATAGCTACCTGGACTCAGTGAATGGAAGGGAGAAACTGCTAGATTGGGAATGACTATTGTTAGATTTGATGCAAGAGGAGGTTAGACGGAGCACCAAAGGTAGTTCTTCATCCATGCATGATGAGGAGAACTGTGCCCTAGCGATTAAGGCAAAGAAGGGGAAGGAGAAGGTTTCTCTTTCCGAATCTAGTTCTTCCAATGATAGGAAGAAGGTTGACAAATCGAAAGTGCAATTCTTTCGTTGTCATGAGGTGGGCCATTATGCTGCAAATTGTCCACGAAGGAAATCCAAGAAGGGATCCGAGGAAGGATCTGAAGGTGAGGCACTTGCTTCATAGTTTGAGTTGGATTTCACACTCTTCACATGCATGGTTTCATCCATGGTGGGAAGTGGTTGGTTTCTTGACAGTGGAGCTTATTTCCACATGACCGGCGACAAGAGTTTGTTCAGTACTTTGGAGGAGAAAGATCTCCAAATACTCATAGCGATGGGTAATGATGAGAAGTATAGTGTCTCAGGTGTAGGCACGGTTATTTTTTAGAGGGAGCATGATCTCGCTTACCGTGACGATGTCAAGTATGTACCAGGACTAAAAGAAACTTGGTGTCGATCGTGATGCTGGAAGACAGAGGCTATGATGTAGTCTTCAGTAAGGGAAAGGTTTTCCTTAGAGACATCATCACTAGACAGGTGAAGCAGATCAATTCACGGGTCAAGAACCTATTTGCTCTTGAGGTTCAAGATGCATGCAAAGCCTTGAGGAGCAAGTCAAAGGTTAGAGACTTGGTGGTTGAGAGAGAGGGTATATTGCCTCTCAACATGTAGAGCCAGAAGAAGTCTCAGACGATTGTGGAGGAGGCATGATTGGTGCAGCAACTTAAGGAGGTTGTGGAGCAGCCACAATAGGGGAAGCTAAGTGGAGATCAAGTAGAGACATCTACTCATGCAGAGACCTCCAGTAGGGGGAAACTTCGAGCCAGGTGGGCTGAGGGATCACATGCAGCCATACCTCAAGGTAGGAGGTGGGGAGATATAGAGTGATCATCCCAAGGAGGAGGGGTAGGATCCTTGAGGTACCCAACCTCTTAAATGAGACCTTGCTATAGAAGCCTTGATGTGGAGTAGCAGGAACTGACTAATTTGGTAGAGACAGATGCGGATGGAGCGGCAGAGAGAGTGACAGTGCAAGGAATCCTAGGACAATGCATAGCTAGCAGGCTGCAGCAATGCAAGAGGCACAAGTGTTTTGCACAGTGCTAGGTGACACAGAGAGGTGTGCAATGGTGTGAGATGCATGGAGATGTTGCAATAGCGCAGATGTTAGAGAGGAAGCACTTGTCAGCAGTAGGTAGAGCTTCAGCATCAGAGTATGTTCCTAGCCCAATAGAGTTGTCAGTTGGGAGTGCTTTTGTTCCAAGTGTTGTTGGAGCAAGTGGACCGGGTAGATGTGTTGCATGCAGAACATTCCAGAATTAAAAGATCGGGTTTGAGAGGACACCTTTCTTGTTGAGACGGAGTGTTGAAAAATGTGCAACAAGAAATGTTAAATTTATAATGTGCTAAAAATTGACTTGCTAAAAATAGCATGTCTAAAAATAGCAGTTTGGCCAGTGAGGTCATTCGCCACTTTGGGTGAGAGGTGAAACTGCTAAAAATAGAAATTTCTAAAAATAGCATTTCTGGGTCCCTTCCTATTTATAGTAGTCCCTAGTCTATCTATAGAAAGTAGAATTAATTTTGGTCTTAACAGTAGTTGGAAATATTAATTAATTAATTTAGTTGAGTTAATTAGTTAAGGAAATTTGAATTTGAAGTCTTTGTGAGCATGCATATGAGTTGTCCCATTGATTGAGGAATTTATCCTTAATTTCCTCCATTGATTGAGGGAATAAGTATGAGTTCTATAATGACAGAATAAGTTGACTTAGTTCTAACTAGTCAAGTCCAGTTAGATTATTTTAACAAGTTGTTAAAATAATAAAATATAGTTTGTTAATGCTTGCGTGCATGTGACAGCTATTATTTTAGATAGCTGAGGATTCACTCATGAATAACTGTTGCATGTCATTTATGTGAGAGAACCAGTTGAGATCAGATGTCAAACAGTGTAATATCAAATGCTTGACTATTTCTAGTAAGTATTTTTTTGCATGGTTGAGGAACTAGTGTCCTCAAGGATTGCGTAGTTGGACCAAATTTGATTAACTTGGTATGTTTGGAATTAATTTCATATGCTTTTGCTATTATTTCCTAAGGAAACTACACAAGGAAATAGGGATTGGACCATAGGTAAAGCCTTTATATACAGGGCTTAGTTGGTTCATGAGACATATCTCCATATTTTCATAGTTCATTGAGAACTGAATAGCTTGAGAGCTAACTCTTTTTTTTATTGTGAAGAGGATTTCCACTTGATTGATAATACATGGTTGGGGTTTTATGCTGGTGATTTCCCCTGGATATATCTTGCGTTATGTGTGATTATTTCTCTTGATCAGTTATGCATGTCTCTACTTGATGTTGCTCATGAATCTGATTATGCTTCCGCTTAATGTTTTGTAGAAGTAGAACAAGTATTATGCTTTAGGACATTGCATATATTAGTTTGTTCTATAGGTGAAATTTCTACAGATCACATTAAAGCCCAACATGAAGTCGGTTAAGCAAAGACCTTACCATCCCAATCCAAAGTATAAAGAGAAATTATGCTTAGAGCTAGACAAGATGCTCGCAGCAGGCATCATTGATCCCATAGAAGAATCTAATTGCGTAAGCCCAATGGTGGTACAAGAAAAGAAGAAAAAGGATGAAATAAGATATGTGTAGATCTCAGGAAGTTGAATGACACCTGTGTACATGATCCTTTCCCGACCCTGTTCATTGATGAAGTGTTGGATAATGTGGATGGCCAAGAAGCATATTCCTTCACCGATGGGTTCTCTGGGTACCATCAAATCAAAATCATGACGAAGGATAGGAGCAAGGTGACCTTTGTCACTGAGTGGGGGTGTTTTCAGCACACTGTAATGCCTTTCAGATTAAAGAATGTGCCTTCTATTTTTTCACACGTAGTCATTGCAGCGTTCAAGGAATTTATTCATAAGTTCCTGGAAGTGTACTTTGATGCCTAGACTGTGTTTGGGTTGGTGAAACGCCATGTCGCAAGTTTGTGCCTGATGATAGATACCTGTCGAAGATACTAGATCATGCTCAATCTGAAGAAATTCCTGTTTTGTGTTCCTTTTGGGACCCTGCCAGATCATGTGGTTTGTAGACAGGGACTAATGGTAGATCCCATGAAGATCGCAGTGATACTTAACTTAGAAGCACCAAGGAGTGTGAAACAATTGCACACTAACCTAGACATATTGAATATTATAGAAAATTTATCAAAGGCTATGCCCAGATCACCACGCCTATGGAGAAGTTGTTGAAAAAGGATGTCACATTCTACTGGAACGAGGGTTGTAAGAAGAGCTTGAATGTATTGAAGGAAAAGATGGTCACCACACCGATTTTAGCCTTCCCGGATTGGAAGAAGGAGTTTCATGTACATGTTGACACGTCATGTATAGTGCTAGGAGCAATACTAACACAGGATGGTGGAGCAGACTTGGACCATCCTATAGCATTCGTAAGCAGAAGGTTATCCAAGGCGGAGAAGAACTATTCCACCATGTAGCACAAAGGGTTAGCCATGGTATACGCGCTCCAGAAGTTTAGACACTATTTGTTGGGTGGCCATTTTAAGATGTTTACGGATCATTCTGGGTTGAAATACCTGGTCAATAAGTCTGTGTTTGGGGGGGAGAATCTGCAGGTGGTTGTTATTGTTCTAGGAGTATGATTTGGAAGTTATTATGAAACCTGGATGACTGAACGCGGGACCAGACCATCTGTCGCGCATTGAAACAAGGGAAGAGCCAACTAACTTGGAAGAGGGATTTCCTGACACACAAATATTTGCAATGCGCATCGTGGATGGCCATTTTGAAGATATCATGCACTTCCTAAAAACAGGAACTGCCCTGGAAGGATACACCATCCAACAGAAGGAGTTAGTGGTGTGCAGGGCAGACTTTTATGTCATCTTCGAGCATCTGTACAAAATGGGGTCTGATGAGATATTGCAACGATATGTACTAGATTTTGAAAGGAGCAGTATCCTCATAGATGCTCATGAGGGCACTGTGGGAGGACATTATGCAGGGAGAGAGGGTTACGTTGGCCAACCCTCCATTAAGATTCAAAAGCATACTACAAAGCGTGTGATGTATGTCAAAGGACTAGCAAGCCATCATGGAGATATGACCTACCTTTAAATCCACAGATGACATTACAACCCTCTGAAAAATGGGTGATAGATTTTGTGGGACCCATTTAGCCCCAAGGGAAGAAAACGAGAGCAAGGTACTTTACAACCGCGACGGAGTATTTGACTCAATGGGTGGAGGCATAGCCTGTGAAGGATTGCACAGGCATGATTGCTACAAAGTTCCTCTTTGAGTATGTACTAATGTGATTTGGGTGTCCAAAGATTTTGATGAGTGATCGCGATACGCACTTTCTGAATGAGACGATTAATGCGCTAACAGAGGAATTTCAGGTATATCACCAAAAAAGCACGCCTTATCACCCACAAGCTAATGAGATGGTGGAATCATTCAATAAAGTGTTAGAGAACTCGTTGACCAAGGTTTGCAACGCTCAGCAAAGTGATTGGGACCTGTGCATACCCACAGTACTATGGGCCTATCAAACGACATGCAAGAAGTTGACTGGACAAATGTCGTTTAGGCTCGTATATGGTGTTGAAGCGGTGATGCCCATGGAATACATTGTGCCTAGTTTGTGCATAGCATCACTCATGGGTATGATGGATCATGGAGCCCTGGAAGAAAGGCTCGCGCAGCTAGCTAAGCTTGAGGAAGAGAGGTTTCTAGCTAGATTTCACCAACAAGTCCAAAAGCAGCATGAAAAAGCATGGCATGATCGACACATTAAGTTGTGCACCTTTAAGGTAAATGACCTGGTTTTTTTATATGATAGCAAGTTTGATAAATTTCTAGGGAAATTCAGAATGCATTGGTTAGGGCCCTATGTCATTAAGGAGATTACCGATGGAGGAGTAGCACAGCTAGTCAAATTGAATGGAGATCCCTTCCCAGGAAAGCTGAATTGCAGTCGATTGAAGCCATACACTGGTGGTTTGGCCATGTGACTATATGAAGGTAGCACAGTATTAGAGCTCCAAGCAGCTGAAAGGAGGTGCAGGACTATAAACTACACTACTTGGGTTGGGGAGCTGCGCGATTGGAGGATTGTGTGAAGCAAGGAAGTGTCACAGTGTTCACGACAGTGCAAAGGGAGTTGTGCTACCGAGGAATAAATCATGCAGGTTGGACAAAAAGTAACCGTTAAAGTCACTGTTCATGATTTGATAGTAGAAATGTGGCCAAATGGAGCGAGCGACCGACATTTAAGACGGAATTTATGGGTCAAATCCTTGAAAATTTGCAGCCAATATAGCATTAATGAACCAAATGTGGGGGAACAGTCAGATTTGAATTCAAAATTCCCTATAAATTACAGGTGGCTACCCAACGAAAAACACTTGCCATTTTGAGCATTGAGTTTTTGAGCTCTCAGGTGCACATGAACCAAGAATTCTTCAGGCCTTGATAACGAGTCCAATGTTTGCGAGCTTACTAGAGACGTCATGAGCATTGTTGGAAAGTGTTATGTCGACACCCACAAAAGCTATAGATACCGAAGAAGTAGCAAAGGAGTCAGTGCCGGAAATTGCTATGAAGGTAGAAGAAGTTGCTCCAGAGGTTGCCAAAGTATTAGCGGAAGTCCCTAAATCACCAAGGACACTAAGACCAAAGCCCACCCCAACCAAGGAGAGCATGAAGGATAAGAAGGTCAAGCAGCTTGCAATAACGATGCACGCATCGCCAAGAAGAAACCCACCAAAGGATAGGCCCACCGCACAGGACAAGTCAAATCCATCAATTTGGATTTAGAGAAGGAAGAAATCGAAGACATCCCAATGGATGATGAAGATGTGCGAATAGACGTGGAGGAAGTTGAAGCCCAGGGTGCTAACCCTATCACTCAATTGCTTGAGTACGTCCCTCCGTGTAAGGGCAAGGCCAAGGTAATGAAATATATCGACGAGAGCAAGGTCCCCTTGCAAACCCCTCTGCTACCGAATGAGATTGTTTTTGAAGGACCGCACTTGGTGTGGGCTTCTCTGTTAAAACTCGAAGACTATGACTTGGCTAACCATGAGAATTTTCCACACTTGACGACCAAGCAACTGATACGAAGAATTATTAATACAACCACTGAAATGACCGCATTGGAGACATAGAGGTGGCTCAGAGGAGTAGACAAGGCTAGTCTACTCGACCTGCTATGGGTGCCGCACTACAACCACACCCCAATTACAGTCTTGGTCATCAAGAATTTGCTATGCTTGGTGCATGATCAGTGTCTGTGGCTAGAGGAGCCAATACCCATCACTGACAAATTGATCCACAAGATCACACGGTTGCCCTACACAGGAGAAAATATGGTCATAATATTTGGCAGAAAAGGTGGTGAGCAGGCCCTCGCGGAGGCCATGAAAGAGAAATTTAAGCTAGTAAAGAAGTTGCATGGATATTCCATATCCAGCATCTGTGACCTTGTTGTAAAGGTAGCTACGGAGATTTTAGCAGGGAAGGTGATGAGGAAGTGTCGCACCGATGAGGTGCTGGCACCTGTCGTTGCGCTAGTAGCCCAGTCTGCCGAAGGAGTCCAGTTCAATTAGGAAAACTATCTTCGCAGTGAGTTCCTTGCAAATTGCTACGAAGCACAGGATATCAGCAAGACATTCCACTACGTGTGGCTCTTGCTATTGATTATGCTGGTAGCATGGGAGCTACTAGATGACTATTGATTCCCTTCGGTCATGCCAAACCTACCAAAAGCAGCTAGCTTCACTATGGGTGACCAAGGATGCGTAGCACATCAAGGACAGCAAGATCTTTTGGATCTTGATGGAGATGAACATCCACATGGCCATCAATCGCAAACTATGTTTGTCACCTACGGTGTTTGCCAATCTGTAGGGCTACACAAATTTTAAAGTAGATTTTCACAATGTGTCCATCAAGGCACAGAAGAACCCTAAGAAGACATGGTATGACTTGCCTTACCTGGAAACGAATGATGTCATTGATGCAGTACTTGATCGTTGGCCGACAGAATGACACACTACAGTAGAATTGGTGGTCGGAGGGAGTAAGTCCGCCAAATAGCACAAGAAGGAGGAGGCAAAGCTTAAGATGACATAGTTGTTTGAAAAGAGAAAGAAGGAGGTTGCTGAAAAGGCCTAGGTAGAGCGCGATGCCGCTCAGTAGACGAAGAAGAAAACAGGTGGAACAAAGTGGGGCTCTGACAAAGGCGCGAGGTCACCTTCACCTAAGACAGAAGAAGAGATGGATGAGTAAACAAAGTAGCACGGTGCAGAGCCACAGGTGACGTCTGCCCACATCAAGCATCCAAGGGAGTAGGAGAAAGGAGAGTCCAAGAAGAAATCCAAGGCCACTAAGACATCACTGGACCCAATCACGCTCACAAAGGGAGACTTGCACAACATTGGAGACACGATGCAAGATGTCACTGCGAAGGCCCTAAAATAGTTTGAGCAGCAACAGCAACTAGTATTGGGGGCTATCCAGATAGGTCTGCAAGAGCTATAGACCTGCGCGTCATAGGCTGGCATGGTGTCCACCAGCCTCGCTATTGGCACTTCAAAAGATATTGTGATGTTGTGCACAAAGGCCTCCAGTGTGATATTGTTGCTTGATGGAGCACTAACCACAGAGAATGAAGCTAATAGGCCCACTGTCAGAACCCTCAAGGGAGTAGGGTTGAATCTGGTAATGCTCCTTGGTGAGGCACTCCACCTATTGTAGGATGGATTAATAGTGGAGTTGAGTGCCCGTGAGCACCACGCCCTACAAGTGATCAGTGAGCAATGCGTTAACAATGAGTAGATGGCACTGCAGCGAGACTCTACAATCACCGCCTTGCCCGAGGTGACCGACCAAAACAAGTGTATACTTCAGGTCATGGAGGAGGCATGCCGAATGGTCCTAGAGTTGGTCATTCCTAAGAATGAACAAGTCAAGGTGCGAGTCTACAAGCTGGCAACAGGGGTGCGTGACGCTCAGACAGAAATGACAAGGGTTCAGTTGGACTTGAACCTGTAGATCACCGAATTGCAGTTGAAGGCCCAACCTTCAACCCCACTAGAATTCAAGGAGTAGCATGCAACCCCTGTCACAGAGGCAATAGTGGCAATTGACAGTGCAGTAGTAGACTAGACACAACTTTTTGAGTAGTTGTTTGAGGTCCTAATGAGTTTGCAGGAGGACCCTAATGTACAACGACTGGAGACAAAAGTGTGTGATCTATAGCAGCCCTATGATGAGGTCAAAGGCACAGTGTGAACTGTCGCGCTCACACAGAGATTAGCAAAGCTGCAGGAGGCCAAGCAGTTGAAAGAATAGATGGATGCATCGCTGCATAAGGAAGCAGTGCTGAAGGCGCGACTGAAGCCCTAGCTGGATGAGGCTTACACAGTCACAGCCTCTATTGAAGGAAAGCTTGTGACTCTGAAAGTAACTCAACAAAAGCTTCAGGCCGGTAGTTCAGGAGCAGTGACTGAGCAAATGATTGAAGACGTGAAGCAGGCAGCCGCACAGTGCACTGCCTAGGTTGCGGTCATACAAGTTGAGCTGGGAGGTCTTCGTGCTAAGATATTCATGCCTGCAGAGTGACTCTAGGGCGAGTCACAATGTTTGTGTAGGGGGCCTGTTGGGAACGGGATTCCCCAAGGATAGTTTTGGGACTAAAAGCCCATGTTTTGGGTCAAGTTTTGTAATAAAGTGTAAAGTCTTCTCATTTTGTGGTCGTAGAGTGCGAAGGTGTCATGAGTCATAAAGGGTTGTCTGCCCTTATTTTGTAAAGTGTAAAGTCAGCTGTAATGATCTATTCATGGTCCAGGGACCATGGGATTGTATGAAAAGAGTTAAGTGAGTAAGCTCTAAGTAGTTTTAACAAGTAATAATTGGTAGAAGAAGTCTTGAGTGATAAGGAGAGAACTCTAAGTTTCGGCCTTAGGGTAGGTAGAGGCTCTGCAGTTAAGTGCGCAGAGACCTAGGGTGGAAGTCTACAACTGAGTGCGTGGACCCCTGAAGCTATGTGCACAGGCCGGATAGAGTTTGTAACCATCTGAAGATATCAATAAAGATAAGTATTCTACAAATTCTGTGTCTTTGTTTCATGTTAATGCATCTTGTCCTATTGTGTATGAATTTCATTTATAATGCTTATGTGGTGCGCGAATGTATGTAATTACGTTGGTTAATTGAACGCAAGTAAGGATATCTATTTATGTGGCGCTAACTGTGATTGTTTAATAATATAAGTAAGACACTTAAGCTAGTTTGGGAATCTTCACGATACGCTGCCCTAGTAGCACGAAAGTACCTAAACCGCATAGGGCTGCGCAAAGGCCAATCGTACCCCTTCGCGGAAGTACTGAAGGGTGGAATAAATGGATAGAATGATAGAGTGCTAGAACTTAACAACCTGTGCGAGAGAAGGAATAGAAGGAATAAACCGACTTCATGACCATCTCAGGGTGCGGAAACTTGGTTCCAGCATCCCCCCATATTGCTTCGGGTGAGACTTCAATCCCCGCTCCGCGAGCTGATTCTGAATGGGCCAGTAGTGTAGGGATGTATTTGGATAACTAATGTTGAACCTGGGTCAGGCCCCATCCAGCCAACAATGTTGTCCTGGAATGAATTCCAAGTGGGTGCAGCTGAAAATAGTGAGGGTTGCTTCTCATCCTTCTTCTCACAGTAGGTTTCCCACCAATTCTTGACATGGGGGGAAGCTTTAAGAACTGCAAAAGTGATCTTTTCTTGACTAGAAAAATCATGAACAGAAAAATATCCTTCTAGCAGATTTAAACATTTGTCTATGGCATCCTCATCTATCTGACCCTCAAATATGGGAATGTCAAATTTAACTTGTACCTTAAAGGGTGTGTTGCTTCTAGAGTAGCTACTGGAAGTAGATGCATCGCCCATGGGTAATCGCTGAAGGATCTACGCAAAAGTGTTCATTATCGCATTCCTTTGTCGCTCAAGAGCTTCCTCAAGAAAGATTTTGATAGGATATCCTACCCCCTCATCTTTCTTTTGATCCACCATTGGAGGCCGTCAGGATTTGTGAGGCTGACCTTGCAAAGGTTTGACCAGTTCAAGCCCTAACACCTTATATCTTGACCTCATTAGGGACATGCAAAGAAAAATAGAGAAAGAGCAGACTACTTTGATACCACTGATCCAGATTTAAACGAGAACACAACAAATTACAAATATAACCTTAAATACATAGATGCAGTAGAAATAACACTTAATTTCATTAATATCAAATACTTAAATATGCTAACAAACACAATGGAAATAAGGCTAGCTCGGGCGATGGTAGCTTATCTCTGAGAAGAGATGTGGCGGCTACATGCTTTTGAACCAAGTTACAATGAGGCTCAAGGGCCTTATTATTATTGAACAATAAGAGAAAATTCTAAACAACCAAAACACTAACCCAAGGAGATGTAACACCAAGAATTTATGGGCCCCGTTGGGGTTAGTTGGGCAGCCAACTTCCCGGGGTCATAACTTGGTCATATTATCTCTATTTGATGTGTATGATACCTCGTTGGAAATATCTCTTCAAGGACTACGGCTATTAATATAACTTCCAAAACAACCATCGATTGATATTTTGCCAAAAAAACATCGTTTAGGGCCTCAAAATGGCTCCAAAAGTTTAGGACGCAAAAAAGTGCCAAAAATAGTAAATTGTGCTACAAATAAGGATACTGAAAATTTGAAAGAAACAATGGTGGGGGTCCAAGTGGAATAGGCGAGTGGACACCAATATCCACCTGGATCATCCGTACACCATTGGTTGGCTTCATCAAGGACAAGATCTTCGTGTCAACTAGTAATGTCGCCTTCCCTACAGCATCAAGCCCTTCACGAATGAGGTATTGTGTGATGTTGCTCCTCTTGAAGTTTTTGATGTATTGTTAGCATAACCATACTTGTGGAAGTGACATGTTGTATATGAGTCTAGAACTTGCTCTGTTATTATTACTTTGGCTAATAAGTTGTGCAGGATACCATAGATAGTCCCACCTACTGCCATCTCTTTGATCACCACAAAGCAATGCAATAAGATCATTTCCCAGACCAGGAATTTCCTTGTGATTTTCCCCTAGGGAAATAAGACGTTTATGGCCATGACTTCCAGGCAGGGCTCCTCTGCACAATAGTAGCAAATGGACAAGGTCATGGAGGAGTACAGGGATATTTTGACCTCGCCCACAGGGGTGCCTCTGCACTGTCAGGTCAAGCACTCCATCAATATGACCCCAAGCGCGCTACTACCCAATGGACTAATCTATTGACACTCTGTTATGGAGAACGATGAGATCACGAGGTAGATTCAGGAACTATTGTAGAAAGGGCACATCATACCAAGCTCATCACCTTGTGGGAGTCTGATTCTATTCGTACGGAAGAAGGATGGGACCTGGAGGCTTTGTATTGACTATCGGGCATTGAACAAGATCATTGTCTAGAATAGGTACCTAGCCTCACGGATTGATGACCTTGTAGACCAGCTCAAGGGGGCCAAATATTTCAGAAAGATTGATTTGAATTCAGGTTATCACCAAGTGCCTATTGAACCCTATGATGTGTGGAAGACTGCCTTCAAATCCAATGAGGGCCTTTTCGAATGGCTGGTCATGTCATTCAGATTAACAAACACCCCTGCAAACTTCATGAGACTGATGGATGACATCTTGTGACCCTTCACCAATGCATTCATGGTGGTGTTTTTAGATGACAACTTGATCTTCAGCCATAGTTGGGAAGAGCACCTCCACCATATTCAATAGGTCCTTCAAACCCGGCGCCAACACAAGTTGTGTGCTAACTTGGATAAATGCACCTTTGGCCTAACCCAAGTTCAATATCTGGGGTACATCATTGATGAGCAGGGTGTACATGTGGACCCATCCAAGATACAATTCATTTAGGATTAGCTATCCCCAACCACTCTAATAGAGCTCCGCAGCTTTTTAGGTCTTGTCAATTTCTACCGTAGGTTTGTGTTGGGGTTCTCTCATATTACTTGGCCTTTAAGTCAAGTCACCAAGGGCGGAGAAAAAGCAAAGTTTTTTTGGTCGGAAACCCAACAAACATCGTTCTCCGAGTTGAAGAATTGTCTCTATTCTGTACCAGTGCTCACATTACCAAACCTGCAACAACCATTTGAGGTTGAGACAGAAGCCTCCAACTATGCTATTGGTGTGGTTCTTACTCAACATGGGCATCCAATAGCTTACCATAGTGAGACACTTTCAAATATTGTTCAAAAGTACCCCACCTATGACAAATAAAGTTATTCCATTGTGTAGGCCTGTCGTCAATGGAAGCATTACATTCTAGGGAAGGAAACGGTCATCCACATATACCACCGACCTCTACAATTCATACAGACACAAGGGAAGTTATCGAATGATCGGCATCATAAATGGTCTACCTATTTGCAACAATTCCATTTGAACATTAAGTATAAGAAGGGAAGCACCAATAATGTTGTTGATTGCCTCAGCTAACCACCAGTCATGGCGTTGATCACTATGCTCGAGTCATGTGGGCACGAGACATCAAGGTGGTTGCATCTTTACAAGAGCGATCCAGAATTCGGCAGCATATACCAGACACTCCTGGAAGGGAAGCAAGTTCCAAATTATCACCTTCAAGATGCACTATTATGCCATCTGGGACACATGTGCTCCTTCAAGTGAGCGTGCCAAGATGATTTGGGAGGTGCACTACAGTTGGGTCACTGGACATTTCGGAGTAGAGAAAACAGTGGTGGTATTGTATAAGTATTTTTATTGGCCAAAACTTTGTCATGAATTTGCGAAGTATGATAGATCTTGCACTGCCTACACCATTTCCAAACAAACCATCAAGAAGCAAGGCTTCTATACTCCTCTATCTACTCCTAGTTGACCTTGGGAATTTGTCTCCATGGATTACATGTCAGGCCTTCCTTCTACTAAGAACAACAACAATTTCATTTTCATGGTCATCGACAGATTCTCTAAGATGATCATCATGGTTTCTTACAAGAAGAGTATTACAACAAATTCCACTGCTAAGCTCTTCTTTGAGTGGGTATGGGTACACTTTCGGATCCCAGAGTTCATTGTCTCAGATCAGGACAGCAGATTCCTAAGTACATTTTGGTCAAGTCTCTAGTTGATGCTGGATACAAAACTTACTAAGTCTGCGGCTTTCCATCCCCAAACTGATGTCCAAACAGAGGTTGTTAATAGAATGATCGTACACATTATGTGCATGTACAACTCGAAGCATCCATGCAAGTGGGATGAAAGTCTCCCCTATGTCCAACACAACTACAATAGAACTCTCCACAGCTCAATAGGCCATAGCCCCTTTCAAGTAGGGCTAGTATTTCAACCATTATGCCCCATGGATGTGGCCATACCATTTGCTGTAGAAACTTTGTGTAGGTTAACCCAATAATGCAATATAAATCAAAGCAGAATACTATAACCTACTTCTACTATCAATTTGCGGAAGCTTAAAGATCAAGCTGAACACTATAACCAAAAGAAGAAGAATCAATCGCACAATACACATGAAAATACTTTGGGGAAATCCTCAGATAAAAACCCCACACTATTGTATTATCATGCATGTTGGAAATACATAGGAATTATACAAAGCCTTAGCTCTCACATCTAGCCAGCTCTCAGTAGAATCCTCACAGATGCTCACAGGAAATCTTAGCTTCTCTCCAGCCTTCCTCTCTACCCTCCAAGCTCCTATTTCCTTTCATTGTTCCTTGTGGATGATTCTCCTTTTACCAAGTGGAAAACCTCTTTCAAAACTGCGCAATCCTCAAGGATTAAATCCTTGACTGCATGCATGAGTTTTCTCAATGAGAAAACACATGTAACTGATAGTACACTGTACTTGACTTTAATCTCAACTGGGTCTTTCTCATAATATACATGCATGAGTTTCTGATGAGGGAATCTTCAGTTAACTAGAGTAGCACTAGTTGAGTGCATGCATGCCTCAACTGACTATTAACTCTCTATTAGTTCCTCAAACAGTTTGGAACTAATTTAACTGGACTTAACTCAGTAAACTGAGTTAACTAATTACAACTCAAATATAACTCAATATTATCTC